>CAJDSM010001699.1:0-14156 GCA_903981925.1 Ostrea lurida
GATTACCCAGTGTTCAAATATATATGAATATGAATCCACTCAACACATGGATGCTCTGTGGTAAGTTTGTTTGATATAATGAAGCAAGTGATTTATGAGAAATTGGTTTTTAAAAGTCATCAACTTCAAGAATGTATTTTCAGTATTTGGCTATTATCTTTAATAATAAGTATTCACTAAATTATGGGTAAAAATTTGCAAAGAAGGCTTTAAGCAAAATTGTACACTTAAGGTCCATACGCAACGTTCGTTATATGTATATATTCTATAGAGCTATTCTTATTATAAAATCATAATCCCCTTAGATATTCTTTGAGAAAAATCAGACATATTCCTGTGTTTTGGAAAAGAAGCAGTGAGAAGAATGTAATTTGCACAATTATTCATACTTGAATTCTGAGTTACCTCTTTGGAGAATGCAATGCGATGCCACCAGTACGTATGCATACTACAAAAAAACACTGTCAGTTGTTTGTATAATTAATAATTTCATCATAATCAAATATTGAATGATGTTTGCGTTGTCTGTAAGTCTTATTATCATCATTGGAAGTCTTCAATTTTGGAGATAGAAAAAATTTTGTGAAATGTACATTGCGTATGCCCTTAATTCACTCATGTGAACAATAAAGAACTGCTGGGATAATTTCAACCAAACTTGGCATAATACATCATTGGGTGGAGGGTATTTAAGTTTGTACAAATGAGGGCCAAACCCTTCTCCAAGAGGAGATAATAGCAAAATAGCGAAAATACATTGATGACTTAAAAATCAATTTCTCATGAATCACATGAGGACCCGTGGGGGTCCGGGTTAGAATAGGTCCCGGGCATCCCCTTGTGTGTGGTAAGAGGCAACTGAATGGGGCGGTCATTTGGATTAGACCGGAAAAATCGAGGCCCTGAGTCACAGCAGGTGGGCACAATAAAGATCCCTCCCTGCTTAAAGGCCCTGAGTGCCGAGCACAGGCCCAAATTTTGCAGCCCTTCACCGGCAATGGTGACGTCTCCATATGAGTGAAATATTCTCGAGTGGGACGTAAAACAGTAAATAATCAATCACATGAGCAACTCAGGTGATCTAAAATTGTCAATGTATTTTCATTATTTTCCTATTAACTTCCCTTGGAGAAGAGTGCTGCCATTTATTTGTACAAATTTGAAACCCCTCCAGTCAGCAATGCTTTGTGCCAAGTTTGGTTGAAATTGGTCAAGTGGTTGTGGAAAAAAAGTTGAAAATGTGAAAAGTTTACAGACAAATGGACAGACAGCTGACCACGAGTGATCAGAAAAAGGTTACTTGAGCTTTCAGCTTAGGTAAGCAAAAGATAGGCAATGTGAATATCTTTTGATACTTTCCTCAGAAATGAATAAGTAAGAAACAAACCTAGTCCAGTGGATCCGTATTTCATAATCCTTCCACAGCGATTGTAGCAAGGGCAGTTCTTTGGCTTGTCTGAATACTCTGAACTGATGATATAGTCGTCTCCTGACATTAACTGAGATAACAAATGACTGGTCAACAAAACAGCCGAGAATGTTTCAGTACTTTCAAGAAGTTCTTCAGGGGGCCTTCCCTTATCCTTTAAAGAAGTTTCATGATATCCTAAAACAGAAAACAAAATGTTACAGCATAATACTCTCAACAAAAGCTACAAACAAGGGTTCTCACATCAAGGTTGCTAATGCTGTCATGCCAAGGTTTTTCAAGGAGTTCGGCCCCATTCTGAAATGCATAAAGAAAGTGTTCTTCCCAATTTTTTAAGGGACAATTTAGCATATTGTGTATTTTCGAACCATTAAACTTTTAAAATGAAGCTTTTTGTCACAAGGAAAATGAAGAAAAACTAGCTAGATGTACATATTTATTCAATATTGGGAGCAAAGTGGTCACTGCATAAAAAATGTGGGAGCGAATTGGTCTTTCCATATATAAAAAAAACCCTTGGGGTGAGTTTGTAAATATAGGTGGGATGAGTTGGCAAATGTTGGGGGCGAGCTGGCAAAATTAATATTGAGGGTGAGTTGACAATGGGGCAAAGTGTATGGCATTCCTTTTGAGTATGCAGCATTTCAAGTTTAAGAATTTATACCTAAACTATATTATTATTGTTGTATTTTTATTCAATTTATTGTGTGAATCAATTTGGAAATAAGGATTGTTCCCTAGTTCTAAGTATGAAGCTATACTGTTCGCAAGTTTTATTAACAATGACTGGTCACAGTGGTTCAGTGGTAGAGCTCTCACCTAGTGATCGGGAGGTCGAATGTCCGAGCTCCGTGCTCGCACCGGCCGCATCAAACCTAAGACACTAAAATAGGTAGTGATTGCTCCTTCGCCAAGAGCTTGGCATTTAGAAGTGAGAATCACAGGTCTTTCGGATATGACCTTAAAAACGGAGGTCCCATGTCACAGCATGTGTGGCCCTTCACTGGCAATGGTAACGTCTCAACGCAATCATGAAACATCGCTATCCCGGACAATCTAGAGTACTAATTAAAATTTACCGCCTGCGTCGTAAAGTAAATGACAAGAGAAATGAATGCTTGTATTATAACGAAACTCCCTACCCTTTCTAACGAGGAACTGGCACAGTTTGTACAAAGCCTCCCACTTCCCAGCATCATAATCCTCTTCACACGCTGAATCACATGCATCCTCACCAACATAGCGCTGTAACATCGAATATCCTTCCTCAAATACTGACTGAAAATCTACTACAGGGGTAACTGTTTTTCCTACATAGTCTGTGGTTTGATAATTACCATTTTCATCCAATGAATACGTGTTGAAAATGATACCTGCCTTTGAAAAGCTCTGCCCAAAAGAACATTTTTCAAGGCGAAGTGGGTACAATTCCGCATCTTGTTGTTTTAAACCATTCTTAATCAGCTTCCGAACTACATTTCCTGGCTTTTCAGAATATTGTCTCGCACCAGAAAAAACTAAATTGTAACCCCAACAAACGCGTTTACACACGAGCGACCTTCCCATACTTCTTCGAAGTTGACATCCGACACATCTTTTGGTTTCACTTTTACTTTCATTTCTAAATTTCGATCCCGATGTAAATTATTCGTCCGTTGTACACGTTTACTTTATCTTTTAGCCATTTATCTTATCTTTTTATTATATTTTCAAGAGTGAAATATTGTATTTTATCCATTGAATAAAAATTATATTTTCACTAGTGAAAATAACAGTGTTATTTCACTGTAATGAAAAATAACACATGATTGTGACGTCATGTACATGACGTTAATATGTTTTGTATAGCTTTACGTCATTTAAGATCCATGTTCACCAGTGTAAGACCGGTTTTACCCATGTGAGACATCCATGTGAGATTTTTCGATCTCACACTGCTGTGACGTCATTTCATTGTGACGTCATATATTTCCTATGATTTCCTATGATTTACGTTACACAGTGAAGCAAAAACTTTTTATATTGTTTCGTTTAATTTAAAGTTCAAATAAAGATATTGATAATTGTAAATTTCATCAAAGCTCCCAATTTTACGCACTAATCAGTGAATAAAATTTGAGAGAAAAATAATCCTTCATTATTTACTCGTGTGGAATAGGGAAATTCCACCTCGGGAACAAGATTCGCTGTCTAGACTCGGCAAAGTCTCGTCCTAGATTGCGAATCTTGTCCCCTCGGTGGAATTTCCCTATCCGGGCCCACACTCGTACTAATGAAGGATTCTATTAGTCCCGTCTAAAATCAATGAAAATGAATGTCAATGTTTTCTTAGTTGGATATGGAATTTATTTCACGAGTGAGACAGGATTGTTTATATTTTCACTCGTCCTTCGCACTCATGAAAATATAAACAATCCTGTCTCACTCGTGAAATGAATTCCATATCCAACTACAAAACATTGAATATCCTCTATATATTCCTTCGTTGGCGTCGTCGTTGTAATTTTTTTTTTACATTTTCATCTTTTACTTCAGAAACACTGGCCAATTTCGACCAAGCTTGGTACAAATCATCTTGACGTGGAATTAAGGGGATTCAAGATTCATGTCATCCAAATGTGATAAACAATCATCCTTGGATTAAGGAGAATTTCAAATAAGACACCCCCCCCCCCCCCCCCCCCCCCCACCACCACCGACATCCAAAGGGGAGATAATCACGAAAATGAAAAACATAGATGAGTCATTGAGAAATCTTTCTCAAAGAAACCACTTGGCCAGAAAAGCTAAACTTTAAATTTATTAAAAGATCCATGTTTCTCTATCTGACGGTACAACGAGGCCAATGTTTCTCTAACTGTACAGCTGCCAGGGCTTAGTAAACCCATGTTTCTCTATGCTTTTACAACCAGAGCCAGGACCGTGTTAAACCTCTATGTGACGGTACAACCAGAGCTAGTAGGTCTATGTTTCCCTATGACTGTACAACCAGAGCGAGGTCCATGTATCTCTATATGCTATATGGCTGTACAACCCGAACAGGACTCTAACCGGGAATTTCCGGGGGGGGGGGGTGCACAAGACTAAGACAAGGGGTATGGGACCCGTTTAGCCCACCAGCTAGTCTATAGGGCTAGATCGACCTAGTAGCTATGGGTCCAGGGAGCGAAGCCCCCGAAAGGTGATAGATTTTAGCATTTTCATTGGGTCTGGATGCTCCCAGCGAGTCCAGGATGGGCGTCCAGGGGGCGAAGCCGTCAGAAGCTGAGAGGTTTTAACATTTTCATTTTGAAATGGGGGGGGGGGTGCACATGCATCCAGTGTACCCCCTGGTTACGGCCTTGCAGAACTATAGGCCCATTTTTCTCTATATGACTGCATGTAAAACCAGAACTAGGTCCGTGTTTCTCTATGACGGTATAACCAGAGCTAGGTCCATGTTTCTCTATATGACTGTACAACCAGAGCGAGGTCCATGTTTCCAACCAGAGCTAGACCCGTGTTTCTCTATGTGACGGTACAACCTAACCTCAAGACCATAAACTGAGAATAGATTTAAGTATAAATTTTGATTACTTATATCTTAAGATTGATAGCACAACCAGAGCTAGGTCCATGTTTCTTTCTCTGACTCCGTTTGCCCATCTCTTGTTTTTGTATTCTATTTAGGACTTACGAGATTGATCACTGTTCGTTATCTTTGCCTTTACTCTACACAGCTGCCAGAGAAACAGCAAAGGGAATATATCACTCAGTGACCAGACGAGATGTATTCAATAATGCTAGCTGAGCTTAGTATCGTATAGTGATGGATAGGCTTCTTTATGTTATCTTAAAGAAGTCAGATACTGAAGAAGTTCCTGATATTTGGAAATGTGCTATATAATAACAGCCTGTTATGAAGGGAAACAAAGAAGTTGACATATAATTAGAAACCAGTTAATGTTACCAGTATGCTATGCTAATTAATGGGAAAAGTTGTTTGTAAGAGAATTGTAGATCATATGTATAGGTTTAACCTGTCGTTGAATTTCATAAACGCCTTCGATAATGTGCAACACAGGAGATTATTGTCAAAAATGAAAACTTCCAAATAAGTGACCGTTTTGTGTAATTGGGCTGAACATTTTATAGCTGAATGTAAACAGTGTGTGCAAGTAAATGGAGTGCGATCAAATTGGCACTAAGTTCCTGATAGGATTCCACAATGACCTACCAGATTGTGTATCTTCATATGTGCTTTCTCTTTTCCAGATGATACCAAGATCTTCAAAGAAATTGTAACAACCACTGCGAGGAGATACCAGAAGACCTATTTTTTTTTTTCAATGGAGTGAAATTTGGCTTCATAAGTTCCATCTGGATAAATGCAAAGTGCTGCCAATCCACAACAGGCCTCGATCCACAACAAGTGTTTTCATTGTCCTCCAATATTTCAAGATTTCTGTCTCTGCGAGTTTTTTATGCCCAGAATTAACTTGATCTGAAGCTGGGAATAGATATTAAACACTGAGGAGGTAGGTAAGGAAACACCATCTGATTTGAACAATCCTAACAATGGAGAATTGTTCGACTGAAGAGTCTTCTTACCACACCATTGCTAAATGATCGCCCCGAGCCCCACAAATAATACTTAGTATGTAATAGTCAAGCAATACTATAGCTCACAATACGTTCAGGCTTAATTCAGTAAACCTCGGCTTGATAAATCTTAAGGGCGTTCGATGTTACAAATACGGAACATGTGCCCGTTGTACTATCCATGCCTGTACTTTCTTGTTCATTTTAGATCGCATGCATGATTAAGAAAAAGATTATCAAAAAAATTGTAAATAGAATTATTTAATGAAATGTTAAAACAAATAACAAAAAATGACATCCATACAAGAAGTTGAATGAGATTTAACGCTTTAAAGCATTTTAGCAATATTTATTTCTATCTTCACGAAACACTGATGTACTAGCAAATTTCTGTTGGTGTATTAGTAGCGAACATTTATCAGGCATTTTAAACTATTTTTCTCTCCTCATGGAAGCATATTCAGATAATTGGGAATTGTCTTTTGGTTTCTACACGATATCTCTCCTGATGCTTTTTTGGCTCTTTAAAGCATTCTTCACCACATCCACACCCCCGATTTCCCTGTTTCACGGAAATAAGGTAAGTAGCATTCGTGTACCCTTCATAGTCAGAAATAGAAGCTGCTGCAGTGTGCCTTTTTAAGAGCCCAATCTGATGGCTATTAGTACTCCCCCGTGGCACACCAGTTTGCAAAGTGTTCACAGTTGTCGAAGATATACTGCAACACGGTCTGTGTCTCACTTCCACCCTGCCGCGTGCGCGTTCGTAACAATTGTTGGAGCGGTGTAAAAGGTCTATCTTTGTTACTGAATTATGTAGACGTTACCTGCGTTTTGATGATCGAAGTTCACGTTTTCTTCTCCGCAAGTAAGCTAAAGTTTCCATACTGACCCACAGTAATATACACAGTAGAATCCTTTCACGAGTTCCCTGCGTGCGCACTCCGGGGAATGACTCTCAGACACGCGCGAGTGTGGTCATCTCATCGGGAATCACTTCAATCACAATTGCGGGTGTTCATACCCAACGACGCGATGAATTGAAATGTGGTACCCCAGGAGCAAGATCGGTCAAACGGACTCTCCTTCGTTCTTATTAATAGCATATTGAAACAAAACGTTTGCACTCTTCTGGATGATGACACATCCGCTGCCTCCCAACCTGCGAGTAAATGGGAACATCGCATTTTATCGAAGAGACCAACTGATTCCGGGGTGCAAGTGTAAAAACATAGTTTGTGCGAACTGTTGAAGTTTGACATTGCTTCTTGAAAACGACAACTATCTGGACTAACGTCTGGGGTCTAATGTTAATTTCGGAAGCTCGGTTCTCGTCGGAGTCGGAGGAGTATTTTGCCCGAGTCCCGTAAATCATAGCTCCTAAAATTGCTTGTCAAATTATCACTTTCTTTCATTACCACTGCTTCCAGTATAGATCAGATTTTCTTTTCTCTCGGATTTTTGAAGCACCGATATTCTCTTTGTCTCCAATTGTTCGATGAGCAGACCATTTTCTCTCCCGAATGTTGCGACAATTTTTGATAAACAGGCCTATTTCCCAATGTGTGTTGTCCGTTACCTTCGTTTACAAGATTGCAGAACATAACTTCTTGTTTCTCGGTCTTTCGGCAGCCTGACATCCTTACAGATAAGAGCCAGTTTGTTTCCGAGTTGCCGGCCGTTTTGTTTATATAGTTTTTGAGGAAATCGCACGCGACTCATTCGAGAATAGAACTCCCTCTGCAGGCAGGAAACTCCTCTTGGTCAATCCTCTTTGTCTGTTGACATATTTCTCTTCAGTGACAAGATTTCACTATTTCAAAGGAGCTGGATAAGAGTTTTCAATGTATGTTCATCATGTAGTATCTAAAAGCAAAAAATGAAAACAAGATGTGTCGGTCCTCCCAAGACAGTATATCAAATTGTAGATGACCATGGCCCTTCAGTAACTTAACCAGGCGACTCTTTACTTTCCTACTCGGTTGTGATCTTTCGAGCTAGCTTAAAGAGTTGGAGAGAAAGGACCGACAACTCCTGAGAAAGAACTAGTAGAATTAGATCAATTTAAAAAGACACATAGCTGTACAAAGATTGACCAGTACTGTCAAGAGGGCCGGAGTTGATTACACAAAATAAAGTATCGTCGTATTCAAAGCAAATATCCCATCAAGTTAAAAAATCTGAGAAATTCCATTACTTAAAAAGCAACCTACACGACAGAGGTGGAAAATTACACTAAGTACCAAGGTAACATCCATATCCTGTGTGTGTACCATGTATATAACATTCATATGTATTCAATATAAAACCTTCGTCTTTTCAATAGGAAATGCGAAAAAACTTGCATCTATCCCAAGTTCTCAGTTGCCTGCTGACTACTTAAATTAACACTCTGTTCCGGTCAATTCCTACAAACACATGATGATGGACCCGCTAGCGGTAGTAAGTGCGTATCTCTCCTAAAAATTAAGATGATAGTTTGATCATAAGGTCGTTTTATCATTCCTATTAACGCATTTCTTCGTAATCCCTCACAATTACATGTAGATTTAAATTAGAGTGAGGAGTAGTAATACAGTTCACGATTCGAACATACGGTAAAAGGCGAGGCGTGGAAAAAAAGTCCAAACCCTACGAGACTAAGTGTACGATACTATTAGAGCGATATTTTGTTTATGCATGGTCTCTGTTGATTTTCACCGGTCCGATGTTAATAGCAGCCTACACTTTATGACCCTCGATGTAAACCAGGGTCGACCTGGTTAAAACTAAAGTATGTGTTCTACTGTCCGCGAACTTCAGGGGGTTTTAATTCACTATACACGATGTGTGACCGCGGGAACGTTTGGATGGTTTGGTCGAGAGACATATTTACATGTTAATATTTCCTGGTTTGGTAAATGAGAAAGTATGCATTAAGACAAATTTGTTTAAGGTTGTCTGCGGTGGGCCGTACTTCCATGTATATATACACGTGTGAGAGTCATTGAACTCGCCAATGCTGCCCGAGGTTGCTAACTTGAAGAGCCTGAAGGCCGGTGCATATTATATTTTGGGGATGTGCCACCAGATAAAGTCATTATTGCATGCGATAATATTATGAATAGATGAAACGATTTTTGCATACATTATCCACATCGCTTACTTTGTGTCAGGTAACACCGCCATTTGTAACGATTGAATGTACCCCACCCCAAACACCCCCCCCCTCCCCCTCCCTTTCTCCTCGCGAACGGGTATGATGGCTCCCATAAATTAACACACAGATGTGCATGATGTGCGATTAAACTCGAAAGCTTCCATAGCTTTGCTATTGCTATGAAACCTTTAATCGAGAAGCATATAGTATCACAGTATACGATTACCTTCACACAAAAATACAGCGCTTCCATTACGTAGCCTTGATCCATTTAGTAGTTATTTGACTAACACCGAAGAAGCGAAAACATCCCTCGTGACTCAACAGCGACTGAGGCTCCCGGAGGGAAATTTTCTTCTACGAACGGAAATGTTGATGGTGGTTTCCGACTTTTATTCAGTGGCAGATAAAAGGTCAGAGAGAGATGAGAGAGAAAGAGAGCACCAAACTTAGATTAAGTTAAATATGATGATAAGTTTCGTTAAGATTGATGTTGTATAAAACTGCCGTATTTTAAGATTTCAAGATTTCTTATTAAGCAATCAAGGCGTCCCCTGGCAGAAGATTATCCGGTCCAGATTACGATAACCACCAGTTTGGTGCTTAACTCACAAAAATTAGTATATTTAGAACAAATGACATTTGTGGGTGCTTGGTCATTTCCGCAATAGCGGCGTGGGTAGTAACCCTAACGCTTAGGGTTAGACAACTTGTAATATGGTTGGTGCAGAAGCTTTGTCTAGATTTCTGAGCAACAAACTCTAAAATTCGATTTCAACGAATTACATAACAAATACGAATTTTCAGAAACGGATATACCTCACCAAACTATCATTTGTAAACGGCTATATGTAATAGAATCGTGTCTCACAATATCAGTTCCGATTCGTGATAAGGAAAGTGGAGAATGATGTGAAGAAAGATTAACATAGTTTGAAATTATATCTTTTTGGAATTCATTTAAACTTCGGATTTTATTTGCCAAAACGAATTATACAGATCTGGCTAAAAAACGTTTTTTTAAAAAAATGATAGTAATAAAAAAGCAACGTACATTTGCTTGATCACATCTCGTAGTCATTGCCTACAGAAAGGTCAAAAAACACTTCAATCTGATTACAACATTTCACTTATCATTTCCATCAATCTATATATGTCTGCAATCCCAAATCACTATTAGAATCCAGACTAGCCTTAGGTGGGGTCATTCTTAGAATTTGTGCCCAAACAGTGTGGTGTCATGTATGCACATCAAAAAGTACTTTTATAATGTACAGTGCGTCACCTTTTTTTTAAAATGACGCAGAAATGCCGGATTGGCGGTTTGAGAGAGTTCTTTATATATTATTTAGTGGGGTTTTATTTTCGACCAAATGCTTCTGGGACCAAAGAAAATAAATGATGACAGTCAATTATTATATCAATCTACAACAGAGCCCCCACATGTGGCCTGCTGGCCGCATGTGTAGACAGAATATATAGGATTCCCGCCCTTACGACCTTTATCAAAAAATAAATGTAACCCATTAAGAATTCGAATTTGAATTTTAATTCTTATCATGTGCAAACTTTAAGATTCGTTTGTAGGCGCCTAACAGGATTCCAGTTCGAATTTGTATAAAGCTTCATAAGTACAGGATGTGATTCGCGTTCCTCAGAAAGCAGAGGAAGAATGTCAACAGGAGAAAATACCTAAAACTGGAAAATTAACCCTATCATTTTCTGTCACTTTAGATCTAGCAAGAGCACTTTTCGTCTCAATATCTGTTTTTTTTTCAATTGAGTAAATCAAAGGATTTCTCCTGAAAACGAGGAAAAAATCACATCCAGGCTGCATAAAGTGATTTTCAAAAAATAGATGAATATTGATTAAAATAGACGAAGTAAAATTAACCATCGTGTTAACATAATTCATAAAAAAAAAAACATTAAACCAAAGTCGAGGTGTTAGGACAATCACAGAACCTGATAGGATCAGTTACCATTGGACGGGGAGCATCCTCGTCCACCCGTCTCACGACCCGCCGTGACGCCCGTACCGTTCGAAACAATGGTAAACGGATTACCCGGTCAATCTAGTATGGAAAATGACAGTGCTCAACTAACAGTGGTAGAAACAACATTATGATTTATATTACAGTTGATAATTCACAAACAAGGTCATTATTAGCGACCATAGAATGTGCAAAAGTGATGGACTTTAAACGGATTCGTGTATACCCTGCAACAGCAATCCTTCCTTTTTGTTACGTAGCATGGTCTCGCTAAAGTCCTATGATACAGAGCATGCTCTTGCGTACCTCGAATCACGTAGGGAGACTACTACATATCAAAAGCAGGGATAGGGTTATCGATTACTATATAGAAAAGGAAGTTGACCGATTGACAAGAGTTAAAGTCATCACTTCATATAAAAGTATGACGTAGTTTTCCGCCAAGCTCATGGCTACTCGTTCAATATATAACATTCATTCCAAATATGAGACAGAATATGGTCAAATATCGTGAGATGTCCTTCTATACTTCGAGTTCGTCGGGATATATATCAAATGGACATATTGTGGAAATGTATGATTGTTAATTGATTAGAATCATCATAGATATTCAATGGTAATAGATTCGTCGATTTATATGCCTAATTTCTTGTTATAACAAATATATAACACTCGTCGCTGTCGTCGCAACCTCTATCCAAACACGCAGTGAAAACGTGACCACGAAGTTGCTTTTTTTATCTAAAAAAAAACACTCATTTAACAGATTGTTAATTCGCGTTAGCAACTACAAAAATCACAAGTAAATATACGAATGTTCAACTCAAGTTGATCTATTACCCTCTTTCTAATTCCTGCACTTCCCTTTTGGTAACGATGCTATCGGACCTCTGATCTATATTCACACGATCGCCTAAAAGTCGACGCTTTTCTACTTCTACCTCTCGACCGACCCATATGCTTAAATATTGCCTAGTAGTTGAGGAACGAGAATAAATCCATGAAATTCATTGTCAAAACAGGACTGGCGCTTAGCCGTATAATGTGGTTAAACGTATAAATCCTAATCCCCAAAACCATTACAAGCCGAGTGTAGGGGCACACGAGTCCGACAAACGCGAAGAAGCAGGGATCAGGGTGCCATGGAGGAGTAAGCATCCCTCTGCTGACCGGTCAACCCGCCTGACCCCTTAAGTCGACATAACCAATTAAGCGGGGACGATTCCGCCGTCGTCAAAATCACTAGACAAAAAGTGAGAGATCTAACAAATGGTATGAACACAAAAATTTTGATGATGCTTGTTAAAAGTGGGTATTCACAAATTTAAACTGTTATTGCTCATTCAAAATGATAAAAGCTGCTGTAACTTTATGCTGGTCTGAATCAAAAATGTGTACACAATTCTCAAACGATGTGAACCGAGAGATATAGAATTCTACAGCTGTCATATTGTGCCATTATCATTATCCGCTGCTCATGCCAACGCGTACCTGAGCGACGATTCACGTAGGACGGATGATCCTTTAGCGATGACAGCGATGACATGATGTGATGACGATCGGTATAGAGTGTCCCTATTACACGATTGACGATGTCTATAATGTCGATTACACGATGACGGATGGTCTCTGCATGTTCGGATTACATGATGACGGACTGGTTATGATCGCTTCGTATTACTACGATGACGATGGGGATAATGGTCTATACACGATAGACGATGTATCGCATTCGATTACACATGACGATGGATTGATGACTCGATACCGACTGCGAGTATGATGTCACGATTACGATGATGACGTATCGATATAATGGTGCGATTACACGATGACCGATGTATGAATGTCCGATTTACACGGCAGTGACCCGGATGGCACCTAATGGTCTGATTACTACGATGAACGATGATATAATTCGATTACACGGATGAGCGATGGTATAATTGTCGTATTTACACGATGATGATGCGTGACTTTCGGCTGAACACGCATCAACCGTGGTATAGGGTGTGCGATGACACCTTACCTCGATTATCTTATTCGTCTATTCTGGCCGCCTAGCACCCTACATGCATCGTTGCTCTATCACAGACAGAAGCGGCTTCTATTAAACACTTAAGTTCTGTAATCATTTGATTCCATTTCCGCGTATATGTCGCCATATTCCACTCACACTATAAACATATATTTTGAGCAGGTTGAATATTCCCCCAGATGTTAATGTAGCAGAAATTCCTTTAACTGGCGCACTTCTTGAATGTACGCAATTTTCTCGGAAGGTATTACCAGTTCCATTTGTCCACTACTCGGAAGTTAGCCCTCACATTCGGCCTGTTGTGGATTGAGGGTCTTGTTGTGCGAACTTGAGGTCTGTTGCTGCAGTTGAGGTTGTTGTGATCGAGGTCTGTTGTGGATCGGAGCGTCTGTCTGTGGATTGAGGCTGTTGTGGATTGAGGCTCTGTTGTGAGACGAGGTCTATTTGGGATTGAGGCTGTTTGTGGATTGAGGCGTTGTGGATTGACGGCTGTTGTGGATTTGAGGCCTTTATTGGGCATCGAGCCTGTTGTGGCATTGAGGCGTCTGTTGGGACTTAGTATGTTGTGAATTGAGGTCTGTTGTGATTCGAGGCGCTGGTTGCTGGATTGAAGAGTTGTTCCGTGGATGAGTCTCTTGTTGTGGGATTTGAGGCTGTGTGCGATCGCAGGTCTGGTGTGTGGATCGAGCCTGTGTGTGGCATTGTTGGTCTGTTTGTGATTAGGCCTGTGGGTGATTGAGGTCTGTTGTGGAATTGAGGTCTGTTGTGGATGAAGGGCCTGTTGTGGATTGGAGATATTTGTGGATTGAAAGTCTGTTTGTGATTGAAGGCTTGTTGTGGATCGAATGCCTTGGTGTGATTGAGGCCTGTTGTGATTTGAGGCCTGGTTGCTGGCATTGAGGCTGGTTGTGGATTGAGTATGTTGTGTGATTGAAGCCTGTTGTGGATTGATGGTTGATTGTTGGATTGAGAAGT
>CAJDSM010001701.1:1778-25213 GCA_903981925.1 Ostrea lurida
CAACATGGATTGCGCCAACATTAACCATCACAATAACATTTAATTATTTGGCATAAACAACAGCTTAATGTTCACCAAATTTATTATAAAACATTATTACACCTTTTGAACATGAATTTGAACAGTGATTATATGGAGGGTATTGCGTCATTCAATGTAAAACTTCCGTGCTTTCGATGAGTTGGGCAGGTGTCGAGGACGTGTTCGGATCACCGAGTGTTTAATACGCATGTAAAGGGTAAGCAGACGATAGGGAAGATTTAGTTGGAGCCTTTTACCAACTTCGGATCTCGTCAGAAACTGGTAGACAAGAGAGGAGAAATCTATAAAAAAAAAGCCGTGAACCGAGGGCCCCCTCCAGGAAATCCAAGTGTCGTCCCTTTAACTGTCTTTATTACATATGATACACTTTTTTAAAACGACGAAATAGCTGAATTTGGAGGTGGATTTTATTTATTTATTTAGGGTGGGTTTTATTTACTAAGATTATTATTTGGGAGCAATAATAACAATAGTTCTTATCTGAAACGAGACCCTGTGGACACTAATGTGTCGGGAAGTTCAAGTAGTATTTTACATACAGAGAACATTTGAACAAAGAATGGCAAAACTATTGCTACATGATAAGGATATTGCGATATCATTTTTTGTCTTCACATTATATCCACATTGCTTTGAAACAGTTTTGCGTGCAGGGTACATGTGCACGTGAATGCATCGCAAATAAAAAAAAATTGTTCCATATACGAGTTATCTTTCTTTGAGCAGTGTTGATAATGAAGATATTTTGGTAGTTTATCAAATCTATTGGAAAAGATCATCGTTTAAGATTGTCGGGGTTCTACGACATCTCGTGGACAAAATGAAGTTAATATTTATTATGTATAATAATTATGGCAAGTGTACACTGTTATACACAATATCTGTTATGCTAGAATGTACAGTTCATTTAGTCAATTAATTTCTTAGTAGTGAACAACTTCTTTACTAAAAATAATCTAAGTTCTTTCATTGCGCAAAGATTGTTCACTGTTCATATATCTGCAAGTTCTTTGGCTAAAATTCATTTTAGAACATGACCTGCGACGCTTTACATCAGCATACTATAGTACATGTACTTCATGGGGGGGGGGGGCGGGGGGTCTCATTATGTTTAGAGTTAAAGGCTAAATAACCCCTAAAATATCTTAAAAAGTCTTAAACCAAGATTTTTCGGGGGGGGGGTGGGGGGGGGGGGCGGCACTTCGGCTTCATCACCTACGCCGCACGTATGTATCAGTCCTCCTTTTCAATACCCCCCCCCCCTCAATCCTGGATCCGCCACTGTAACTTTCAAGAGCGCGCGTTAACGTTTATCGTATAAAGCCGTTGTCAGTTACATACCCTCATGTATTTTTCAAATAAAAAAAATAAATAAATTTTATACGCCCCCATTATCTTATAGTATTTAAAATTTCATTGATGAATTTTTTTTATATTATTTATTTATTATTTTTATAAGAAATGATTAAATAGTTTTTTTGTTTTGGAGTACGAGAAGTGTAAAAACATACACATGTTGGGGCGAGATCTTTTTTTTTATTTTTTTTTTATATATTATTTTTCAGATGATTTTTATAATAGTATGAATTCATTTTTTAATCATTATATATTTATTTTTATAAATATCAACTATCTATTATTTATATTTAAATTTTTTTTTAGATTTTAAAAATTTTATTTTTATTTTTTTAATTTAAAAAGCCAACTCCCCCTGCCCCCCCCCCCCCCGTGGGTCCGAAGTCGGGACACTATTGTTTTTGCTCTTGCTCTGTCTTCTGTCTGACTTACACAGGTCGGGACCGGTCCGCGGTCGGTCTCGTGGTAGAGCTCCGCCTCGTGAATCGGGGTTTGTATTGCGTTCGAGCCCCGTGCTCAAGCAAAACCCGGCCCGTCAAACCAAATAAGGTTAGTGAATTGCTCTTCGCCAAAAGAAGCTCGGCATTTAGAAGATGCGGAAAAACGGGTCTTTCGATATGCAACCATTTAACGGAGGTCCGATCCGCAGCATGTGTGGCGCATAAGAACCCTCACTGCTAATTAATAGCCATGAGTGCTTAAAGCAATAGTCTAAATTTGCAGCCCTTCACGGCAATGTGACGTCTTCAATATGAGTGAATATTCTCTACGGGACGAAAACAACAAATAATCAATCAATCAAATCAACAGGTCGTGTAATAAGCAACATACACATTTTTGGTCTTATCATACTTTTTCGGAAAGGACAAAATCGCTGGTTTTGTTTAAATTCTGGATATCCATAACAGTCATCAGGCCAGTACATTCCATTGCGACAGTGCATGGTGTGAGCCCCCAGCAGCACATCCACTTACCAGATGTGACAGCACAGCTTATACCAAAAAGGAAAGCTTGTTTTTACACAAACCTGGAGTAACATATTAAGTGAAATGACATCCATTCACTAACTAGAAATACTGTGAGTAAAACTCACAAAGGATACCCCTGCCACCCACTTATCTTTACGCTCACTTGAGTCACTGAAGCTTGAACAAAGAAGATATAGCCCGGCCACAAATCCATGTTAAAAAACCTATAAGTTTGACCTTGAGATCAAGGTCAAGGTTATACAGACATGAATGCAAGTGATACACCCGCATCGGGTGTATCCATGGTGATACACTAATATGCCAAATATAATCCACGTTAGAAAATTTATACCTTTGACCTTGAGGTCAAGGTCATATGGTCAAAGGTCACATACAGGTCATGAATGTATGCAATACATCCTCATTGATACACCCATATGTTAAATATGGTATGCATACGTCAAAGAACAAAGAAGTTATGGACTAGACACAAATTAACACACGCAGACGGACAGACAAACAGAGTACATGACACATCGTCGCATGATGATGCATCCATGTGCCAAATACAGGATGCCTATGGCAAAGAACTTATGGCCCGGACACGAATTCATGTTGAAAAACTGATATTTTTTTTTTTTTGTTCAAAGGTCATACAGAGGTCATCAATATACGCGACACATCGTCTCATAGTGATACACCCATATGCCAAATATGGTATGCCTACCTCAAAGAACAAAAGTTATGGCCCGGACACGAATCTGCACAGACAGACGGACGGACAGAGCATCTGGTGACAGTCACATCACCAGCCTGGACCTAGATGCTCTTATTGGCAACAAATGGTATTTGTCAGATCAGTTTAATACGAAGAATCAAGCTCCAGTGAAAGTCCACGGCATCACTCATGTTCGATTAACAAGAACTTGTTCTCCGTATGATCACTTTTTAAATCGAGGGAGGCTGCTGCCAATCAAGTTGATGTTTCAGGGTTTTAAAAAGTTCCGTTTAAAGTAAGTAGTTTGCAAATTATGTGATTGTTATATCGATTAAGTTTGCCAATACAACCTGTCATTGGGTCAAATGCTTTTTTCCTTGGTCATTTTGTAAACACTGATTTCGACTACGAATGACTCTGTTAACCTGATCAAGTAAAGAGCTCATGGCGGGTACCCCCTGGCGTGTCTTCCTATATTTAATTGTTAGCACAGACGTACTGCTGGAATGGGTCATTTTATGACCAGCCAAAATATATCACTGGTATGCTATTTTATCATTTGTTATCTATTGGGTAGACAATTTGACATGACATTATATCAATGGGTAAATTTTTTTCTGTAGATGCTAACTGCATCGCTGTTAGAGTTGTCTTTCGTTGTCTTCGTCGCACATCTTGTACGCAAGTTCTCAAGCTAATACAAATTTTGATTTGTTTTACGTCTGCTTGGTAATTTTTCACTCATATCAATGGGTAGACAATTTAACATGCCATTACATCAATGAGGGGGGAGGGTGTTAAATTTATCCGCCGGAATTCATCCTCTGATAAAATGTGTAATCATGAAATGTGACATTTCCCTCTCCATATAACTACAACCCGGGTATTAATAACAATATGCACTCACTTGCATGGGCAGCGACTATTCATAAACGGGGCTCAGTTGATATTTATCCTGTTGAGAATATTTCACTCATATTGAGACGTCACCAGGGTTGCAAAATTAGTCCTATGCTTAGCACTCATGGCTTGTAGCAGTGAGGGTTTTTTAGCGTTACACACCTGCTCCGACACGGGACCTCCGTTTTTAAGGTCATATCCGAAAGACCCGTGATTCTCACTTCTAAATGCCGAGCTTTTGGCGAAGGAGCATCACTACCTATTTTAACGTCATAAGTTTGAGGTTGACCGGGTGCCGAGCACGGGGCTCGTACGCACGATCTCCCGATCACAAGGCGAGAGCTCTATCACTGAGCCACCGCGACCGGTTCTAACTGCCGGGCTCTTGGCGAAGGAACAATCACTACCTATTTTAACGTTTTAAGTTTGATGCGGCCGGTGCAAGCACGGGGCACGACCTCTCGAGCTCTACTACTGAGCCACCGCGACCGGTCTCATGATTGGAATTTCAAGGAAAATAGTTGAATGGACATGGTATCAAGAAGACTGAATATTTTAATGAGGGGGAGGGGTATTTTGAAATCTCAACAGCACATGTTTCCAAAAGTATAGGTTGAGACCACCGGGGGGGGGGGGGTAATAACCCCATTAGATTTACATTGACATCCGATTTACATTGATTGATTATTTATTGATTTACGTCCCACTCGAGAATATGGAGACGTTACCACACCATTGTTTGTGAATGGCTGCAAATTTAGGCCTATGCTCGGCACTCGGGGCCTTTGAGCAGTGAGGGATCTTTAATCGTGCCACACCTGCTGTGACACGGGTCCTCGGTTTTTTCCGGTCTCATCCGAATGACCGCCCATTCAGTCGCCTCTTACGACACGCAAGGGGATGCTGGGGACCTATTACCGGGAACCCCACGGGGTCAGAACGAAGTCAGAGACTTAAAACATCATCTCACGGGTCCCCAGTATACTCTTTCAATCACGTCAGAAGAAGGCCATACGTGATGACATTTAAACTTGCCGTTGTTAGATACATAAATATACTTCTGAAAAACACAATGACATTTATCTATAATGCTGGCAATATTTCATAAGGTTAACGGTTAATAATTCATATCAACACGTTATATAATTATATCATAGCTAGTGTTACAAGCAAGCAGTGCTGCTTTGTACATTAAAGATGAAAATCGAATATGATCAGTACGAAACAGCGAACGATGTTGCCCATGGGCCGCTTTTTACGATATTTTCATCATGCTTGCTTACATGTAACAGGCACAAAGATAACGAACAGTTGGATCAATCTCGTAAGTCCTAATGAAACAAAAACAAGAGTTGGCACTTGCACTGACCCTGGACAAATCCAGAGGTGGGATCAAGTGCCCTAGGAGGAAGTTAAGCATCCCCTGTTGACCCGGTCATCTACCCCCGTGAGCCGATAGTCTTGATCAAGGGTAAAACGGAACAGCCGTAGTCAATCAGTGGTGGTGAAAAACGGCTTAACAATGGCAAACTACCATCTCAGACAGCAATTTGACTCAATGAATTAGGTTTATTTTGGTAAAACTTAATATTGTTATATACACATAGAATCTTTACGAAATGCTGCTCTTTAAAACGTGACTGTTGAAACCCCCTGCAAACAACATCTTGTCCTGTAAGTAGCCTTGCCTGCGATTCCAAAAACTGATCCATTAGCATGAACAAGCTCTTTGCGTATCGAATAAAGTTGAAGATTATACCACACCAATGCAGTGATGAATGGAATATTGCTACAGCAATATATGGGCAAGTTGAGCGATGGAGAAGCTAAATCGTTGTCCGGTTATGTCATAAAGTTGAGTCGCAGTTAAAGTTTGGCCGTTGAAATAGCTAATGCCAATCAACAGTATCCAAGTTACGAAAGCAGACATGGACAACTGTGGTGTCCTTTTTATCTTCTAAGTTCGTGTGGAATAATGGAACTCGACACATAACTGAATGGACAATCATATTATTGATGGAATAAAACATATCGTAAATATATCGAAATGTTGAATTAAATGTATGGTTGAGAGGTATAGCACCAGAATATATACTGGCTTACAAATGCGCACACACACAGTTAGCCAAATGATGGTAGAATTTTACATTTACATGTACCATACGATGGAATTGAATATTATGAACGGTCTTTGAATATTATGAACGTTCTGTATATAGCTATCAACGTATCCGCAAGGAATCAGCAGGTGTCTTCCATAGCCTGCACTTCTTTGCATAAAGAAGGTTATAACGAATCTCGTTTAAAGTCATCATTTCGCAAATTCTACGGTCGCTATAATGACCTTGTTTGCGATTACAAAGTATCACTAAGTCATATGTTGACTGATTTTTTCATACCCTTTGTTAGACTGTCATTTTCCTACTAGATTTGACTACGGGTAATCCCGTTTACTTTATTTCGACTAAGGGCTCACGGCGGGTGTGACCGGTCAGCAGAGGATGCTTACTCCATGGCACCTGATCCTACCTTCGCTTTTGTCGGAGGGCCGTGTTGCCCTACACTCGATTTTGTATATGTTTTTTGGATTATGATTACGTTTGACACAATGTTAACTTCGCCTTTTTGTATCTTGCAAATAGGCGCAGCATTACAATTTCTAGAAGTGATATCAAAATCACTAATATACATGTATCATTTTTCGTAGAGAACACTTCACCGGCATTGGTGACGTCTCCATATGAGTGAAACATTCTCGGTGGGACGTAAAACAATAACTAATCAATCAATATACTTGTTTCCTTGATATCAATATGTATTTTCTATTGTCTTATTTATCTGTCTACAGGACCACAATGTGTTACATGTACCAATTGTAACTAAAGAAGTCTGTTGTTATTATCATCGGTGTTTTCTCAACTTTTGTAGAATGACAATATTCTTCTCTATAGGAACGTGTCTGGAATGTAGAGATTAGTCTGGAAATACACCCTAGGGTACGGAGACTGTTGATAAATATGATGAAATTTGTTTCCTTTAAGGATATTCTGGACAGACAGTTTATTATATTGTTGAGCCGTTTTTCACACACTGATTTGACTAGATCCGTGGGGGTCCGGGTTAGAATAGGTCCCTAGCATCCCCTTACGGTTTGCCTCGGTACGAACGAGTATTGAACCCAAGAACTCCCTTTCACATAGGAATAATCCAACCACTGAGCGACCGTGATCAGTTCGAACGCGCAGGTGGAAAACTAAATCTTCGGTAATAATTCATCAAATTGATGCAACCGAAAGTATGAAGTTTTGCTGTATATAGAGAAGACATTGTTCTGAGACTTTGAAAATATACATAAAAATCCTTATACATGTATACCCACTGTAAGAATTAATATGTCAGGGTAGCCAGAAATTCGCTAAATCTACTATGGTCCAAAGGGACAGGTTGAAACAACAAGGAGGAGGGAGTTTACAGTTTTGCATAATTGTTACATAAGGAAAATATTTAAGTATACATGAAATAACATTCTTTTTAAGAAAAATAACTTTACAGTTTGTCAAATATGCAAGCATCCTTATGTGGTGTGGAATCATGACTACGGGGTGGGGGAGGGGACACAATTGGGGGGAGGGTTAAATTCTGCAAAGGAACGCATAAGAAAATTCTTTTTCCAAGAGCCATTTATGAAATCAATAGTATGAACAGGTAGTGGACCACATATTAAGTTTGTTCAGAGTGTACACATTTTATGTTTGTTCAGATGGCTGAGCGAAATCAAAATTGGAGTTTAATATGTAATGAAAGTCTTTAACGGATCAAAAGGGTACAGTTTGTGAGACTAGCTCGCACATACCTGTATTTTCAAGAAGTGTACATTCAAGTTTGTAATAAGTTTTACATTCAAATACATATGAATTTGGAGGGTCTTGGGGTCTTAAGAACCGCACATGTTGTAAAATTAATCTGCAAGCACCGTCATATTGTGTAAATGGGGACGGGGGCCATAATGATAATCAAAATGTATCTATATGCACAAGATGTCTCGGGTAAGCTTGGAAACTCATTTGACCTCTATGGCATAAAGGTCTTGTCATCCTACATGTACATGCAAAATATTTCTTAAAATAAATTATAATATATTGAACACGGGTTTATCAAACTCTTGATACAAGACATAAATTAATGAAATGATATTTATACAACTGTTGAAAGGTGAATTTCCAGTACACCTGTACCCGACCTCTGGCTCGGAAATCAGTACGCTACACGTTTCTTTGATATATCTATTGTCACGGTAATAGAGAAATTTGAGCAAAGGGGAGTGATGATATTGTCTTCAAATGTCTTTCCTGAATTTCAGGATATCCTTCAGCCGAAGTCAAATTAAATGAATGAGGGAGGGGTGAAATAACACCATCTTACGCAAGCAGATCTTCGTACGCTTTTGCTGTGCGTACAAGAGAAGTAAAATTAAAATTGAGAGAGGAAACACTACGTGAAGTGGGTGGTTATAATACATTAAAGGAGGAATTATCTCTGAAATTACAGTAAAATGAAATCAAACCCAGTATATACATCGAGATACATAATTGGCAGAATGGGCTTGGCATGCACGTACAGATTCGGTTCATCCGACCTGACCATGAAGAAGAGATATTTTTTTTTCCAAAATTGACTGTACTAATCAATAGGAAGCTAATACTATATAGACTCAGTGCTTGGGAAACTTCACCGATTGCAATATTCAGGTCTATTGAAATTCCATTTCAATTATCATGATTTCGCTTGCTTAGCCCCCCAACAGAATAAGTTTACAATAAAGAAATCCAGAGTGACCTCGCAATAAAGACTCTATCTCTTTGTATTTTAATCTCAATCGATTAGAGGGAAGTTTTGTTTACTTGCAAAATCTACAATGCCTGAAGAAGTTGAAAGCAAAACACTTTCGCTTTTTACGATACATAAATTAATATACAAGAGCCGATAAATCGTTTTGACACCGCTTTAAAGTCTTCTCTATATCAGGAGGGGGTAATTTTACAATATTTGCTTTCTTTGACATTGAAAACAAGACTCTTTAACAAAACGATTTAGGGACCCCCTGCATTCGAAACAATGAAAGTGACAGAATTAAAAGATGGGAAGTCGAGACTTTGCCCCATGCAGTGGTAGAGAGTCTCCTATTAATCTTATCTCAAAGGATTATCTCATTGGAATGTTGACACACCGACATTCACAATATAGAATTTCATCCCATTGTGACCCTTTGGCCGTCCGCCACTGCAAACTTCCGTCCGTCTACATCAAGGTATAACATGCAGGTATGCATACACACTAATAAAATGTGTACGAAAGGTCGGTGAAGGAACACCCGGGATAGATTGACACAAGAAATGCAATATCTTATTTATGTAAAAATAAAACGCCAACAGTGACACCACTATCATACTAGGGGAATCTTATGCTACTACAGACTGTATATGTGTTACATAATTGAAAGTTAAGATATGCCTGTGTTACTAATACAGTATTATGTGTATGGAATACTGCTCGCGACTGGCACGCGCCCTTACAATGGCTCATTCATCTAAAACTCTACATTGGTCTTTATAGGTTGATCAAGGTGCACGGTAGTCAAACCTCTATTTATAGAATCTTTTCTTTGATTGCATTGACTTACTTTCTATATGCTTATAAAAAGACTTTTAATTTTCATTTCTCCACTATATACATGTACTTTCTAAATGATATTTAGAGGCAGTAATACGAAACCTTTTTTTTATTTTATTTTCGCGCGATAGCCATATTAAAGTGATGAAAGGTTTCTTGAAATTAATATCTTGTATAGATATTTTGTTAATTTTTGCAAATAGTGCATTTTTTTATATGTTAAAAAGCACTCGAGTCCATCTAATGCACTAGATGTTTCCAAGTAGATGATTTTCGCACGTAAAAAGATTGCTACGATAATCTGCAAAACGGTCGATAAAACGTTATCTTGACAATGTACAATTATTACTTTAACAGACAATTAAACATTTGAAGACTAGAAGAGATCAATTGATTAAGATGAATAAAATATAAGGATTATGAACAAAACGGCATGCTATTGTATAGTGTCGAGGTTTACATGCATGGCGAAGCAATCGATCGGATTGAGGAGACAACCAGCTGAAATTTAAGACAGATGATCTTCAAGGGTCAAATTAGCAAGTGATAATGGAATAATTATTTAACCGCTTCTTACTTATTGACTTGCATGCTTGCCACTCAAATTTGCACTATTTTTTGCTGAATACATGTGCATATTGTTCGCTGTAAATACATGTAGCTATTTAGAGACTCTTTAAAAATTGTGTAAAAGGGAATGAAAAAAATCAAGAACTTTTTTTTTTAAGTCATCATTTTTTAAGTCATCTTTTTGCAAAAGTTTATTAAATAAGCGTATTGAACTTATGAATACCTCTCTCTCTCTCTCTCTCTCTCTCTCTCTCTCTCTCTCTCTCTCTCTCTCTCTCTCTCTCTCTCTCTCTATGTATTTAGTTTTATATTCTGAGTGAATACAATGAATGTGAATTTTATTATGATTTACAATCAAAGCGTATTTCGAAATTTCTGCAGTTAAGCAATTACATGTACTTGAATTGCGAAACGTATTGCAAACACTTTGATGCATATGCACTGTACATGTACGATTGATTAAAAACTGGAGTCCCTTTACCTTATTTTCCTTGTGAATGGGTTGGATACTTCCACATACATGTAGGTAATTATACCCCCGCAAACGAAGTTGGGGGGGGGGGCATATTGGAATAAGAATGTATGTCTGTCTGTAGACATGATTTGTCCGGACATGTTCTAAGAAACCAGTGCACGGATTTTTCTGAAAATTTGTATACACATTACTCACCATATGAAGATGTGCACCTTGACTGGAGAATTTTTCTTCGATTTACTGGTTTTTTTTCCATATATGGACTTTTAGACATTTTGTCCGGGCATGTTCTAAGAAACCAGTATATGGATTTTTCTGAAAATTTGTATATTCATTAATCACTATATGAAGATGTGCACCTGGTATTTTCATATTGATTGGACAATATTTCTCCAATTTATAGACTTTTTCCACTTATGGACTTGGTCATATTTCCAATTATCGGTAAAAAGTATTTCTTTTAAAAATCATGAAGAGATTTGATATAAATATTGTAAATGCATGGTTTTATTGACTGAACTTATGCATTTACGCATTTCTTATTTTGAATCAGAATATTTAAAGTACAAGAAATAAGGGGGGGGGGGTCTCTTTGAAGTGTATTTCAAAAACAAATTAAACATGCATTTTTCAAGTGAAATAACTTTTATGTACCTTATTTTTATTGAATGTACATGTATACGCATATCAATAAATATTTCCATTTTATGTCGATAGGGGAGTGGGGGATCAGAACGAGGAATGCTGATAAACAATGAAATACTTTGAAAATTCTTATAATGTATTGGTATATAATGTTTTAGTATTTAATTGATTCATTAATATTTTAAGGAACATTTGCAATAAAAAAATATATTATACTAGATGACCAATAGACATCTTCATTCTGGTTCAATCTGAGGAAGTCTGGGTTTTCCCCATTATATATTGTGTGCCCCCCCCCCCCCCCCCGGGGGGGGGGGTATTAGTCCCGAAAGGACAGTTCTCATTAAATAATAAATTACAGTGTACTTGTTTATACAATTGGTAAACAATAAACGAAACGATCAAAGGCGTAGTGGAAATGTGTTATCACATCCCAGTACGACGTAAAGGTGTTCTAGTAAGAGTTGTCTTCATTAAGAGCACTTATAATATAGAATTAAGAAATAAGGGTTAATGCACAAATTTTTGACAATTCTGTCGTCCTCACTGTATTGAATTTGACAGTTTTAGTTGGTTCTGTTTTGTAAAATGACAACATCAAATAAGTATGGTGTTAAAATTGAAGCAAATTATGAAAGTATCAGCAACTACTCACAACTAAACAACAGATGTCTGCCAAGCCCTCTGAAATGGAAAATGTGACCTTGACACAATTTAAACATTTTATATTATTGGATTTACATGCAAATCATGTCACATCTCGGATTTCATTCATCCTGAATAGCGCTTTACTACATTTAATTTGTGGAGATATCGCGTGCTGTGTTGCTTAATTCTGCAATATTTGCCTTTAACTATACATAATACTAGTGATGATCGATTCCTATCGAAAATTGATCTGTTTACCCTATCCGATTATCGATTAGGAAATTACGTAATCGGAAGTCGCTATCAGAGCCAATAATAAAAAATGGCGGCTATCAAGGCCCGATTTCTTTATTTCAAAATGGCGAACTCTGGTCAGCACGCAGAAGCTTGTCTTCCTGTCTTTTTTAAGCATACATATATACATGAAGCAGAAATGTTTTAGCAAACGGTTAAAAGAGTGACCCTTTTTTATTTGATTAAAACCAATTATTAATTGATAATCGATCGGTTTAATACTTCCGATTATAAAGCAATGATCGGTCATGATCTCAAACCGATTGCCAAGCCAATGATTTTAGTTGCATTGCATTGCAAGTGTGTGTGTCTTGGAGGAGAGGGGATTCCATGGAATTTCACAGTTCTCATTGCCTTTATTGATGATGAAAGGCATGTTTAGCTTGGCTACATGCATATCCAATTGTCTTACGATATAAAGTTTCTGACGAATACTTTTGCCATGCAAGTTTCATTTTAATTCTCACTTTATACAAGTATTCGGTTCAATTTGCTTGTAGTATTGAAAGGATTGTATTATATCACCTCCCCGCTGTAATTCCTTTTTAGACTCGTATAAAGATGCAGACCGATGGATCTAATTTGAACTAGATTATATCACTAGTTTACCTTGTACTTGGGTTCCCGACAAATCGCTACATCCATCCGCTCGCTCCATCACTACGCACTGAGAGAAGGCCTATTTTAAAATTGAGTTTTGAATAACCTTGCGTTTTGAAAATAATACAACTAATGTTATTGACATTTGAATCAGGTTTTTAAAAAAAATTCGGTGTGAATTTCACAAATTGCTAAACATGAATATTTTGTGAAGTAGATCAATTTTAAATTGTATACCCACTGTGGATGAAGCAAAATATTCAACGGTACAAATCAGAGACACGGGAAGTGGGTGTGTGTAAAAGGCAATACGAAGAAACGAGACACCAGAAACAGAGATACGAGATACCAAATTTACAAGTGGCGATTGGCGTTTTGTTTTTGTTGATATTTATAATAACTAGCTTAAAAGATACATCCTCTGTGTAAATACGCTGGACTGCTTTTCGTCAATGAGGTGCTGAGCAAATATGTCAATTTTGACACTTCATTTACCCACAATCGGACTGGCTCTAAACTGCCTCCCTGTGACCCAGGCTGCCTTTGATGTACATACAGGAATTAAAAACGACAGACTAAGCTATGGTGTTGAAATTGTATGTACAATGCTCCATAAAGTTAGTTTACACAGAGGATGTATCCTGTCAAACTAATATTAACAACCAAAATGTTTGAGAAATCATTTTGATTCATAATTTCTCCTTTATATATATTTTATATATTTGAATTGTATAGTTTTAACAATTTTCAATTTCAGCATTATTGCTAATGCTGAGTAATTTAGGGCAATTTCGAAAAAAAAAAATCTTCAAAAGTCTTAATGTTCATGCTGTTCAAAGGTAAGAAATTAAAAGAAAAGATTTTCAAAATTAATTATTGGCTTAAAGAAATATAAATATTATTTTTGAAAAAGTAAATTTTTAAATGAGCACCAGTATCCATTTACTTTGAAAAGTGCAAAAATAATTTATGTACGTACAATAGTAATAGGCATAGAGCAACCGAGGAGAAAGGCACCACCCAAAGGTTACATAAATACTGACTTCTGTAACTTTGGGTTTCCCCACACATATGTCATTGATAATGTGATTCCACCATTGTTTAATTTTTATATGTCTGTCATTTAACCAGATTGAAGTCCATCAAGTCATGTTGAAGCAATTATTTTTCACTAAAACTTGCTGAAATTTGCTATTTTATGTTGGAGCCTCATAATGGTCAAATTGCCCAAGTAACCATATTAATAAATTGATAGCTCATAATAATTTATTGTATTGGAAATCTGGTATCTCGTATCTCTCTGTTTCTCGTATCTGGTTACTCGTTTTCTTCGTATTGCCTTTTACACACACCCCACGGGAAGTTATACGTTTGTTTTTAGGCACAAACTCCAATCATTTATTTATACAAAAGATCGACGAGGTCGTGCTCAAAACTCACGAATGTAATTCAATATCTTTATATGAGGCATACACAGAAATCAAGTGAAAACATTAAAGAAATCCCATTACATTTTATACAAATGCAATTTGTGGTATACTGTATTAATTATTTTCATGGTACATGTACATATATATACTGTATTAATTATTTTCGTGGTACATGCACATGTACATGTACCAACTCTATTCATTAGTTACAAGCAATTCGATATTGAATCGAAATAAAATCATCCCTTATTTGACTCATTCCAGAGCGCATAGCTAAGTTGTTACCGAATACAGGACGGGAACGGTTTTCTCTATAAGCTAAATTTATACATGTAAATTAAAGCCGTGGATTTTTTCATCGTGACTTCGAGTATTGTTATTCAAACACGTTCTATTGCGGTTCCGTTTATCTTGCTAAAATTTTTCTTAGGGTTATAGGAAGGCAATGTGATGTTTCAGTAACACATCATACGAAAACGAGGTGTAAATTGATAATGCTTCTTCATGAAACAACAAATAAATCCAACGAATGTTAGAAAAACAAAAACAATTTCTATTTCTTGCTTTAGAAGTGTAAGTGTCAGAGCTTGATTTGTTTTTAATGGAGGCCTGTTGTGATTTAATGTTCATCCCATTTTTGTCTAAAACCTAAGTATCCGTGAACTGGAACAAGCAAAAAAAAAGACAAAATATTCCTAACAGGAACAACAATATAAAAAAAATTATTTGAAAATAAACAAACCAAGATTTTATTTCACGACGTAAAATCATTAATGTATCGATATTAATTTAATAGCAGCAGCGCATTGTATTTTGCTCGTACTTGCGCACCCATAAAAAAAATCTGCAGACCAAACCACATTTTCGCTGTGGGTGGAATTTATTGATAGGACGGATGGTGGGTATATTCGTTTTGGATGCTTTCATTTATCATATTAATAGGATAATACCGTCATTCAGTGTTCTGAATTGCCAGCGACATTTACAAAACTAAGCGAGCATGAAATTGCGAAAGTTGTACGATTAATTGTTATACCCTTTTCATTCATAGAAACCAATTCAAAGAAGTCAAATATGATATTTTTAACCGTGATATTTTTTTCAGCGCATCCGGAAAATTGCGGCGACAGCAGTAGATAACGGTGAAGTATCGGGTGGGATTTGGCGTCATGACTTTCGCGTTTTCAGTTGGAACCATCCTTTCGTCGTCATCATTACCGACTGTTCCCGGATGGTGCTTTTGATAGTAGAACTTTTAATTATTATCGTGGAAAGCACCACCCTAAGGTAGCTCTTGTTTCGGATGGTAATAAAACCTTAAAAAGTAATAGGTGTTTTATTTTCAAGTAAATATCACCCGGTGCAGTTTTTTAATGCTACAAGATCAGCAGAAAATAATTAGAATGTAAACGTTAAATGTAAACAACTGTGCATTGTTTTGTCGTCCTGATAGGGGGGCTAATTCTACTTAGATATCATCTTGAACTTGTCACACAGTGGACGAAGAAGCGACGGATTGATTTGTTCCATCCACTCGACCTTAACACAGGAATCGTCGTCTGCAGTCACCTATGACGTTGCGGACGGTACATGAATGGGTGGTAGGGTAGACTTTGCAGTGTACCCCTCTCTGGGGGTTGTCCTTGATGACATCCGGCGGGATTATATTTCATGTTCTTCAAACAGTTGTAAATTTACTCCGACGTAAAAACAGAGCGATAATACATATGTTGGAGCAGGTGACGGGGAACCTGACTGCGTGTTCTGTATATTTGTTTACCCCCAGCGCGGGGTTTGCATTTGTTGCATTCCCGTCAACCTCCCGTTGAGGTCGTTATCAGTAACAATCATTTGTTTTACCCCTATTATTTTGCTTATCAGGAATGTCTCTTTTGAAGGTTAGGGAGTCCGATTTCTCTGTATCAAGTAGCGATCTAATCTGTAAATTAAAACAAAGTCTTGAGAGATAACATTTTTTACATCTTTTTGATCCTTTGACAAGTAAGAGTAAGCGGAGGAATTTCAATAGATTTATACAAATTAGACATGCTTAAAATTCATTTGGGTACACTTGAAATGTATATCACGGAACAAAATAAAAGTAAATAAATATGACATTGTAATGTAACACGATCTGAATTTAAAAAAAAAAAAAACGACAACTGCAGAACAGAGACCGTGCAGATGGGAGCTTTCTATTGTTGCGGCGTTTTAAAGATTTGAAACACCTGATCATCGGCAGGAGTCAGGGAGGATGCTTTGATGCATGGTTTTTTTTAGAATTGCATTCTACATGTACAATTCGGTAAAGGGCCTTTCCGAGCGCGCGCATTTCAATAACGGGCGATACATACCTCAGAGGCATGCTTAATGAGGCAGTCAAATTAGCTTCCTCTCAACTTTCGGAACATAAAGTGTATATAATCTGAATTACCTGTGAACACAGGGTTTCATCAGAGCCGTAACATTTTTACACCTGCAGACAATTTTAAGAATCCCTCATCCGACCGAAATGATGTAAGCCGATCCCGACCCCACCTGGGATAAGTCTTTTTCTCCCCTCATTAAGGACAGTTACCATTATATTTATGTGGTAAGATACCCTTCTTAAAGATAAATTTTGCTTTAAAAGAGTAGTTGTTCTTGATTAGCCAATACTTCATTTTGTGCAATAGACTTATATTCTGTGCGGTACGCAAACCTGCAGATTGTAACATTCCAGAATTTTACAATGTCCTGATCTTTTTTTAGGTTTGTTTAATGTGTTGACTTGAAATTAATTTATTTTTGATTGTATCTATTGCAATGCTTTTAATTCACTTGGTCCGTCTTAATAGGACATCAAAAGATCTGAAGTTGATTTAAACACCTGGTAGGACCCAGTGTTTATCATCATAGCGATATTGTAAGAAAGAAGGAAAATGTCCTTTACTAGAGCGAATATTATTTATAAATTTACTCATTTATACGTGTATACTCAATCAGGTACGAACCGTATGACGCGGTGAATGGCAAGATTCCTTTACGTACTTTGCGCTGAGAAAATGAAAGACTTAAAGCTTCTTTTTTTTATCATAGTATTTTTAAAAGATATTTTGGTAATTGTTTTGTTGTCAACATTAGTACCGTCAACACTTTAAATATGTATCGAAATCTTTATTTTTTCTGGGAACTGCCGTATAAGAGAGAAAAATTCACATTTCTGAATACCATTACTCGACAGACTAATTTCATCGTAAAATAGGAATAGTTGATGATAGCCCAATGATTAGGGGCTATATATAGCTAGGATCGCAGCTGGAAAGCCCGCGTTCGATCCTAGGAACCGGAGTCGGCCGCGTCAAACTTAGTATTTGTTGCTTCGACATGAAGTCCCGCGTCTTAAAGCGAAGATACTCTAAGCCTTCCTGCTACGATTCTGAGCACCAAAATACGTGGAACTTCACCTAAAGCCGGTATCTTCATTTCATTTTTAAAAACAAATGAGGAGATTTTATATGCTGATGAAGAAGTTTGGTATATACATTTATCCAAGGATCGATAGAAATCGATTTTTCCGGACTGTCCCACTAGTAGAGCCTTTGACTATTTTCTCTCCATTCATTCCGCAACGTCGACGGTCATATGATGCATTTTATCATTCATTTGAGACTGTTTCCGGGTGTTTAATTGTTGACACAGGAAGTTATTCACAATTGTTCAGGAAATTGATATTTTAACCTTTAATAATATTTACGTTTCAGCTTCCTACGATTTTTACCGGAAACTATACACATTTTTAGCAATTTGAGGTTGGTGCCGTGTTTGGAGATGTGAATGCGATGTATGCTATTATGTATTGGTGTTGTACAATTGATCTTGCATACATTTCGATGGTGTCGGAAGTTTTTACAGTAAATATTTTATTTTAGCAGAATTTACTCTAGATAAGGGATGGCACAATAAAAACAAAATATTTGACGTTCTGGCAACATTGTTCTAACATGTCAAAACAATCCCAAAAAATGAAGAGGTTGTGGGAATACTCAGTGTATGCATTATACAAAATATTTCGAAGATTTCGAACCAATCAAACCGATCAATCTTATTGAACTCGAATATCGTGTGTATTGCGACTGGCTTAAAATCAGATAACTTAATATTTAATCCGAATAAATCATAAACAATGCGAATATGTATCAATTAACAGACAATGTGACACACATACCAGAAGGTTATCGACCTATCAAAGACATCAATTTACACTACTGTGCCAAATTTAAGTATAGTCGATTTTGACGATCGAGCATCTGACAAAAACACGTAGATATCATCTCTGGTAAAAAATAAAAACTTTACGATTGGAGTGTTGCATTGTTTTTCTGCTCGATCAAAATTATTGTTTTAAGATAAAGTTTTAATAATAAATATATATGTTATGTTGTGTGATACTGGGATCAAGGCGCAGGGCAGACGGGGCTTTGTAATGTGGACAACCGTCTCCAGAAATTGGCTCTATAGTGAAGTCTTAATTGATGCTCGAGGTATTCATTGTTATGAAGTTTTTGTGGTAACGCCAAGGCCCTTCAAATAATGACATTTTACAGGCAAGAGCAGGTTGGTAGATTTGACACTTCAACACGAATGCCGATAATCAATAGGGTGTGTTCAATACATCTTGGCAACATTTATTTCGTTTGAAATATTTTGATGCCATCAGTAATTTTTTATCATTAATGAAATAAAGTAACATTATAGTTGACGTATTCAATACGCCTTCTCAATGTAAATTCCAAGTACTCGATAATCAGAAAAGCTAACATAAAAAAATGAGAAAATGTTTGTCTTAGGATCTCATCTCAAAATCTGCATACAACAAATGCATGTATTTATTTCATATACTAATAAGCGGAACAAACACGTATTAGAAATTAATGATATTGAACACTAAGCGAGGAAGTCTCCAGTGAATGTTCCAACATTCGTCGCGTCATTTTGCGTTAACCACAATTACATGAAGCATCGCTTTTTAAATCCTTAGATGACTCAATATGACTTATCATAAAGAAAAAGAAAAAAGAATCGGAAATTTAAGTGTAACAAAACCTGGACTCATTTTAAATCACGTTTTGATATTCTATCCTTTTCTCGCTTATTTCCGCAGATTACAACATCCGAAATTCCAGTGAGGACACTTTCGCTTACTAATATGACGTTCACACCTGAGTTTTACGGCTACCTTTTACCTGAGTGTGTTGACTTAGGAATATCTTTCCAGTCCTTGAAATCAATTACGTGCGTAAAGGCAATCAAATATCGAATACCATGTGTACCATGTCAATTTTTGGTCTGAATATGACGCCGATTTTGCTGTTTTTCTTAAGTTTTTAAGGATTACATAAAAAGATGGGAATTTACCTTATGTCTCCTTATTATCATGGGTGTGCATGACGGTAAATTGTTACTCATAAGGAGTATTGATATGAAAACTTTGTTACGCTACAACATATTAGTTATTTCCTTATATGACTGCCTTCTAAAAATATACAAATTATCAAATGCATGTTCTGGATTTCGTACACGTGCTCTTAAATATCAGAAAGAAGAAAACAATCAAAGAACTAATTGAATAATTTATGTTATACTATTAACACGGGCATCTCGCAAACTATACACAGAAAATTGAGAGAGTTTATGAATGCTATCTAATTACAAAACTTTAGCCTTTTACAAAGAAGCGTTATGTTAAACGAGTTCACAAATACCATAAATCTTCCCTTTAATGTGACAAATTATTATAAAAACAATGTATTTACAGAATTAGAAAATAATGGAAATTTAAAATAAAGGTTTTATTTTTTTAAAAATCATTGGCGTATAAAGACGGGGAACAAGCTACGACCAGTACCAAATAGTATTCATGCAGTTTCGCCCCCCCCCCCAAAAGTGACACAAGTCGCAAATTACTGCATGCACTCCCTCCCCCCCCCCCCCCCCCCCCCCCCCCCCCCCCCCCCCACCCCCCCCCCCCCCCCCCCTCCCCCCCCCCCCCCCCACCCCCCCCCCCCCACCCCCCCGCCCCCCCCCCCCCCCCCCCCCCCCCCCCCCCCCCCACCCCCCCCCCCCCCCCCCCCGCCCCCCCCCCCCCCCCCCCCCCCCCCCCCCCCCCCCCACCCCTCACATAACCCCCAACCGCCCCCCCTCCCCGCCCCCCCCCCCTCTCCCCCCCCCCCCCCGCCGCCCCCCCCCCCCTCCCTCCCCCCCCTCCCCCCAGCCCCCACGCCCGCCCCCCCCCCCCCCCCCCCCCCCCCCCCCCCACCCCCCCCCCCCCCCCCCCCCCCCCCCCCCCCCCCCCCCCCCCCCCCCCCCCCCCCCCCCCCCCCCCCCCCCCCCCCCCCCCCTCCCCCCCCCCCCCCCCCGAGCGATTAGTTTTCGCAACTCAAAGGTCTCAAGATCGATTCTCAATTCCGGCTCTGCATCAAACCAAATAGGTACATGTAGTGTCTGTTCTTTCGCTAAGAGTCTGGAATTTGAAGTGAAAGTAATCGGTCTTTGGGGTTTGATTTAAAAAAGGGAGGTCCCATGTCACGGCGTCCCGTGGGGAATATCGCCCAGATTACTCGCACCCATGCAGAGGTGAGGGTAGACGGGTGGTGGTGGTCTACACCTCACTGAGGGCTGTCAGGGAAACTTCAACACTCAAAACCAGACATTGTAGTCAGCTAACCGCCGTGGAATGGCTGAAATATTGTCAAAACGGCGTAAAACATTATATAATCAATCAATCCCTCTCTCCTCCCCTCCACCCCCCTCTTTATTTTCTCTTACATAACGTTCCGCTCCCATTTATATTTACCCCGTCTCTTACCACTTATACAACCTGTTACCTTTACTGACACTGTTATAGAAGTTAATGTAGGGGGCAATACGTAAGTGTTAAATATATATTGTGAAAGGAAAGCTGTCATTGTTGTTTCCAAATTCGTTCTGGAATTTCTAGTCCGTTACTTCCTTTAAAGGCAGCATCCTATGCGATCACACAGTGGAATGGTTAGTTCACTAGGTACGATTCTAATGACTGCATTTTTATCTCTTCAATTATTATTTCTAGATGGTGATGTAAAATATTCTTTACAAATCGTAGTAGACTTGAACATTCTTCAGACCAAAAATGCAATTATTTCGACCTTAAGCCAATCGCAAGCCTCGCCCTCGACTAATTAATACATGTAATGTTAAAAACAGAAACGATAAACCTGTACCATTATATCTTAGCATACTAATTACATACCAATTAGCGGAGTTACAAAGAATATGCCATACATACAGCGATTAGAAAGTCGACTAACTTCCTTCTATGCGTGTTTGTATAAATGGCCTTGACATTTTCACCCCCACCGCGATTCGCCCCTGGTCAGTTCCTGAAGTTGTAATTACACTTCATGACCTGCCGTGACCTGTTCATTAATAAAATTCAAGGGCAAGATTGCTCCTATCACGTTGCAATATTAATTTCGGCCGTTTTTGCACTTGAAACAAATATTAAGCATGCTTGTCTGCAGATACTTGAACACGTCAATCATTTCCGTGCTTTACAACCTTCCTGACCGCGTTTTGATATTTGAACATCATTCATATACGTCTAAAAGAATTTAGAGTGGTGGTTTACTACTGCAATGTACATTAGTGCCTTGTTAGTATTTTGTCTATTCGCACTATCGGTACTTTTTTCAAAATTCAAGTTTTTTCGGACTTTCAATACTGTAGAGGTTTATATGAATTGGGAAATTGGATATTCAGATGTCAAAGTGCACATATTTCAAAGTTGTTTGTTTTGCAATGATAAAATTACACTAAAACTATCGGCAATCCATTTGACAAAAGTATCTGCAAACCGATGCAGCCAAGGGCTTGGGAGATCAACATTAATTTGTCACTACGGCAGCTGATTTTAATAAGAATATCCAGACCACTTACTAAATTGAAATTAAAATTATTAACAAGCTAGAAGTAAATGGGCGACATAGCTCACCTGAACAACTGCACATTCCCATGTCTATAAATATTGGATCACAGTGTAAACACACCTTAATCTACCATACGCACGTACAGTTTGCATAAAGATCTGACGTTCTGTGCCCTTTTGGTTCAATGCTACATGTCAATATTTCTGTAAAAAAAATCACATCCGTCATTCATAAATTCATGAGAACTACACAGGAGACTGGGGCAGTGTTACTGTGGTACTGGTACACCCGCAGTGGTTATATGGTGTCCCAATCGAACGATAAAAAGGCAAAGACAACGAAAAGTGATCAATCTCGTAAGTCTCTAACAGAGATAACGGAACTGTGATAAATCTTCGTAAGTCCCTAACAGAATACAAAAACAAGATAACGAACAGTGATCAATCTCGTAAGTCCCAAACAGAATACAAAACAAAGATAACGAACAGTAATCAATCTCGTAAGTCCCAAACAGAATACAAAACAAAGATAACGAACAGTGATCAATCTCGTAAGTCCCAAACAGAATACAAAACAAAGATAACGAACAGTAATCAATCTCGTAAAGTCCCTAACGGAATGCAAAACGAGCTGGGCAAGCACAGACCCCTGGTTACACCAGATATAGAATCAGGTGAGCGCTATGTATTATGTATCACTGTCTGATATGTTTCATAACCACTGCTAAGCCGTTTTTCACACACTGATTTGACTACGGATTACTCCGTTTACCCGATCAAAACTATGTGCTCACGGCGGGTGTGATCGGTCAATAGGGGATGCTTACTCCTCCTGGGCACCTGATCCCACCTCTGGCGTGTCGAGGGCCCGTATTTGCCCAACCCTTGTTTTTGTATTCTATTTGGGACTTGCGAGATTGATCACTGTTCGTTGTCTTTGCCTTTACTAAGTATCGTGTTTCAACCGGTCACAACTGCCTTAATTGAGCCCATTGTCTTGATCTGGTAGTATTAGTCTGGGTTCATCACGACATAAAACTATATCGAAGAAGCTCCTCGATATCTTAATTCTAACTAACCAGTGTGCCGTGATGGTGAAAGTAAATACCTACGGAAAATATCAATGTTTCATTGTCATAATCATACGAAAGCCCAGAAGGCTCATTCGATATTC
>CAJDSM010001702.1:1995-14153 GCA_903981925.1 Ostrea lurida
TCTTCAGAGAGTAACCTGTTTTACCCACCCTACCATATATCCCAGAAGTGGTGTCATCAGATGTGGATCATCTTAAAAAACTGCAAAAGAGCTTTTAGATTAACCTATAAGATCTAATGCAAAGAATTTTTCAAAATGACCTGCTAATCACAAACGTAAGATGGATTCTCCACACTTACAACAACGATTCCTCATCGATAAACTTAAAATCCTAGGCTTTTTTCAGATTAATAGATAATTGCCTTTTTAATAAAAACGGGCACCCGAAAATACGAATTTCTATCGTTGGAAACAGAAGACACCTATTTTGTTAGAAAACACTCTGATGCCCACACACGTGTTGTGAAAAGTCGTGTTTGATGTTGTTTGAATGTGAAAGGTTCTGGGATTGTCAAAATTCACTAGAAGTGTTTAGAGTTTTTTTGTTAGAATCCACATTTGATTACAGCACACTATCTGGCATTATGTAGTTTTCACGAATACGTTCTGAGAGTTGCTCCATTGAAAAGCTGTCAATTAGTTTCGTGAGGAGTAAAGACAGGGCTTGGTGGAACATTTACAAGATCGCAGCAATATATCTTTGTACAAGTAATTCGATATTCTTGCCATTTCCTATCTGACTAGGGAAAACTGAAAGCATATAGATATTTGCAGAATTTTACGTCTTTTGAAAAGAGATAGGCTAAGGAGGTGTAAGTCTCACGATTACCTAATATGTTGGATGTAATACCGAGGGACGAGTTCGTCAATATGCGCAGTTTGTAGTAGAACGTGATGGCCTTACATGAACACAGAACAATATTTGTGCTTAGCACGAGTTTGAGGAGGTACAGCCCTCGGACCACCAAAAGAACACTAAGTTCCTAATGTAAGCTATCCGTAGTTGTTAATTGAACTCCACTTCCGGTTTACGAAACAACAGAAGGATAGAGGTACGGACTTTTGGTACGTTAAAGGTGTATCACATACTCTATACGGGATCTTTCATATTTCGTTCTTTATAACCTTTTAATCCATTCTGTAGAGAGGCAGTCAAGTTCTTTTTCCAAATTTGACCATCGTCTGGCATGATTGCTTTCGAAAAATTCATAATGAGAGTTGAATTTCGTGTTGCAGTATTACATATATATATAGCGCCGAAGTTCTCTGAATTTAGAAACCTTTAAAATACAGTGATCTTAGATGTTGCTTAGATGTTGCTTGTGTTTACGGCCTTTATTAGTTAATAATCAGCTTAAGGAACCGGCGGCATTGACACGTTCTGAGCTAAAAAGTTCAAATTTTAGATTTCTATTTTTAATGTTTACAGATGCTTCACTCTACGGTATTTCTAAAGTGGTCACGAAAGAAAAAATTTGCAATAGTCACATTTGTTGAGCTTACAAGTGAGATTACAGCACCTACAATTCATCCACCCATACATCTATTCCAGTCAGAGACCCCCCACCGCCCACAGACCCGCCCCCAACGGAAACACGTGGCATATATTATATATACTGGCCAATCTAAGAGCCCCACCACACACCATAACCAATTGTCAATCACAAAGATGGTGTTGTAAAACCGTTCAAGGCACTTTAATTGCATCACCATACCTCTGCCTACCAGGATGTCAATCATGAGAGGGCGCAGTGCGACGTGAGGAGATGCTTGACGGGAGGTCTGAGGCGGGGCGGGGTAAAGGGAAGAGCTGCGCGAGGGGGGTGAGTGGGGATGACAGAGATGCGCAGTCGGATTGTAGCGAGATACTGCAGGGGTGGGGGGATGGGATGGAGGGTGGTGGGGGTTGGACCCCAAATTCGATAGAGAACTTATCTTTGACCCATGAGTTATTCATATACATGTATGAATATGTGACTCTAGGATGAAAGGAATGCTGAAGAGAATGCTGGCAACAATATGTGCTACTTTGATGTCCCAGTACATCTTGACCTTTGGACCCAAAATTTTAAAAAAGGCAACATATCTGTCCCATGAGTAGTGCCATATGTATGATATGGTAACTCAAGGTGGAATGAATAATGCTCTTGAGGCCCAGAAACAATGATCGTAGTTTGATGTCCAGTGTGCTGACCTTTTGAACCCAAATTCAATAGGGAAATCTTCTGTTACATGGGTAGATCCATACATGTAGATAAGTGACTCTAGTGGAAAGGCTAAACACTTTAAAGCCCGGGAACCATTCTGTCTACAGACAGATGGACAGACAACCTGATGCTATACCCCCTCCCCCCAACTTGTTGCAAGGGGGGGGGGTATCATTATAAAAACTCCCTGTTCATTCCAATATTTAATAACAAATAGCATTAAACATGTTTTTTTCAAATGTTTACATGTAAATATTATGTCCAAGTTTGGTCCTGCCCTGGGTCAGAACCCTACCCCGGGGATCAACAATTTACACATTTTGGTAGAGCCTTCTTGTCTACACACTATGCATTTAGTTTCTTAGAAATGTCAGCGGTTGTAGAAAAGATTTTGGAAAATTGATCACTTTTTTGCCCACCCATGCAGGCCCCAGGGGTGCAAGAGAACCTGAAAATAATTTATGACCCCTTGTCCAAGATGATGCAGTCAAACCAAATTTGAAAAAGAATTGGAATGGCAGTTATCAAGAAGTTGAAAATGTTCAATTGTTAACATTCATACTGGCCATGGTTATGGCCCCACCCTTCGCTCAGGTGAGCTAAAAGGATATGTGGTTAGTTATACAGAAGTTAAAAATTGTTCAATTTTTAATGCATGACGGACAACAGACCAATTGCAATATGGTCACCTGAGTTTACTCAGGTGACCTAACAATTATTGCTGCTTGATCAGTCAAATACAATGATTTAAGCCACCTGAGAAGTACAATATTCACCGAGCCCGAATATTGTACTTCTCAGATTGTCCAAATCAATCATCGTATTGACCTCAAAAACAGCAATTGTTTATTATCCTACAGAATGGGAATTAAACGGAAAATGGTTGCTCTCTTCAAAAGAATTGATGCTATTAAATCACTTACATTGAGCTCACTGAGTGATTATTCAGATTAAAATTTAAATTTGGTGAACAATAGCACCATGTACTGAAGGTTTCATAAAATTCTGTTAGGTGTTTTAGAGGAGTAGTGCATTGGAGAGACAGAACACAGTATCACTATACAGTCCCTGAAACGTTCTACTTTACCACAAGCAGAGTGAACGGTGACCGCATGCTGAAGATGACCGCACCCAGAACGCACGGTGAAATGGTAAAGTAGAACGTTTCAGGGATTGTACTAGCAACCCACCTCCCACTAGCGGTGTGTATGTGTGGTATCAGACTGAAGTGATGTAGCTTAATATCCCTATGTGATGTGTTGAGTGTAGACAATCCAAATCACATTTCATAGGGGCCAGGATGGAATTTTTGAAGATGACCATATCCTATGCATCTTCACTCGCCAAACGTCTCGGATGGAAGGATACTGATCATTTCAAATTGCATTTTCCTCACTCAGTGCGTGACACGGAAGTACATGGATGCTGGTAAAACTACCACTAGTTTCATACTTCCCATCCCCCACTAGCGAAGCGTGAGGGTGGGGTTATTAAGTGATCCTGTATTCCGTCTGTAATTGCATTTAATTTGCCAGTCGATTCCAATAAGATGCAAAACAACACTTTCTACAATAAGGCTTTATTAATTAAAACAAGCCACATTACAAAAGCTAAACTAAATTCCACATTGTTTAGAGTGAGATCGCAAATAACATTGAAAATATGACCAATTCTAACAAGTCTGATTGAGCTGTTTAACGATAACTTTCAACCCCTATACACAATATGGCTGCATTCTATTTACTGCACTAAATACAGAGTACCTTCACTGTTCACTAATGCCCCTAATGACGCTTCATGAGCAAAGTTATTCAAAACCTCCATCACTGATAACATTTCTTCCATGTTTACAAACAGCACATTAACAGGTCTCGCATTGTCTTTCAAATTTCAAAGCAATAAATCAGCACTTTTTATCGAATATCTAACAGTTCACATTATGACATACTAAATACTTTATACAAAATATTGCAAACAACCTTCAATAAACAAAACTAGGAAGCTGCTGAGGTGAAAACTGTTATGGTTTATAAATGCATATATCAAACTCATAAAAATTTAGTTTAAGCATAAAAATGTCAAACAGTGTTAAATATGATCAAATAGATTATACATACACACGGATAAGATGGACAGGAAATACACACGCATTACACGACTACCCACTGAACATGTTATAGGTCTCTATTTTGTTAACATTGTCTAGGATGAAAAGGAAAACAAAACCCAAACAGTGCCTCCTCCATTAACTTCGCTGATGAATCGTGTTATTTTTAGGTACTGTATGCCTAATAAGGAGTTCCGTAACCGTGACAATATATATACATAACAGTTTCCCTGCTTTGAGACTAGACATCCTTGTTACTGAAGCTTTAACTTCATACATATACATAGTGTGAATGAAAAATGCAACACCAAACTCATTGCCAATACAACAAAGCACTTATATATATACTTTATAGCACTATTATTTTCTAAGCACTCATACATGCATTTCCAAAATATGTTATCGTATAACAGATGATACAGCATCAGTATCTCAGTATCTTATGTTCCTTGTTACTACATCAGTGATCAATTTAGCTTACAGAACGCGTTTATTTGAGTAAATGCTATGATCCGTTAAGTTTGTGTGTTCTCTGATGATCCTACAGATGAAGTCCTTAGCAACAGATGCCGGCCCGTGGTGACAGATTCACTGGACCTCTAACAGTTCACACTCCCGTCCATGGACATGCTCATCTTGTTCTTCCTCACTTCCTCGATCTTGCGTTCCTAAAGCAGGAAACAAAACTCATCAGTACCAGTCTAACGTAACACTTGAGAACAGATCTAACATCTAGATTGACAACATTTGATTTATACAAATTTTATTTTAAGCTCTGCAGTGATACAGATTTCGATTAAATGAAAGCAAATTCAAACTGTTTATATTAGGGAATAACTACCTTCTCATTTGTGTATTTGCGACCGTTAATCGCTACTTAACGGCGTATGCAACACTGGTCTTTACCCGGCGACGCTACGCGTCCGCCGTAAAACGGATGTCTTGCAACCGTTAAAATCAGCCATTAACGGTCGCAATCACAAATGAAAGTAGTTAATCTCCCACGTTCTAATGCAATTCTTTATGTTTACATTTGTTTTGCTAATTTTGTTATGAAATCTTGTCTATTGCTTTGACGTTATATATTTGCGTCACGGCAATTCTATGGCTCAAATCGAAAAGCTTCACCATCTTGTTTTTGTTTTTGCGTACGGCATTCAGTGACCGTCACAACTCGAAAGCTTCCCATCTCGCTTAACGCTCATTTACATACATTCCAATCTCCAGTGCAATTATCCCAATTCGAAATACTGTCGTTAAACAAAACAATCGTGCATTAGATATAAAAATTTTGATCGAGGATATAAATAAAAAACATCTTCATTATTTTTTACTTTTGTTTTGATTTATTTATCCAGTTGATTTGAGGTTTTGTTTTGCTTTCATTTAACCGAATGAGCTCTGCAGTGATACAGATTTTGATTATTAAAACTGTTTAAATAAAATTGATCGAGGATATAAATAAAAAACATCTTCATTATTTTTTACTTTTGTTTTGATTTATTTATCCAGTTGATTTGAGGTTTTGTTTTGCTTTCATTTAACCGAATGATTTTTAAATCTGTATCACTGCAGAGCTTACTTTCGGTTTTCACATCATGGAGTTAGGGATGAGCTATCGAAGTGAAAAAATGGTCAGATAAGGGTCGTAAACGTCACATAGGTATGAAATTTCCGCATGGGTAAACAGCCCAGACATTCCGATTACAGAATTACTCGTGAAATTCTCCTGGTTAATCCAATAAATAATTTTTCAGGTGGGACCTCCAAAAATGTGTTGCCATCCTGGTGCTTTTTTTAAGTAGGTGGTATATTATTTTTTTTTTTTTTATTTAAAAACTTCAGACTCCTGTGATCTCACTTGTAACTCAACAACTGACATTCAAATTTTTGTAGACTGGAAATAATGACCTTTAAGAACTTACACCATGGAAAATTTAGTCATTTAAGCTTTCGGAATTGAGTTAAAAAGAACATACAAAGGCTGTTTGATACGCAATCTGTATTGTACCACAGCGCCGTAAAGCTTTGCACGATTATGTGGATGATGATACTCTTGAAAAGTTCTATTCAATAGAATCTACCTTTCTAACGGTATATACACGAACCTTCAGCTCCACAGTTTTAAACTTATAGTCATTTCAATAGAGCCAGTGGTAGACCACTTTTATAAACAATGGTTGGGAAACGGGTTGAGAATATCGAAGAAATTAGAGCTATGTAATTCGGTCATTCTGTGATACAGATTTTTAATGAATGGGGGAAGTATTGGTCTGATAAGGTATCTTATGAGACAGTTCGTAGGTGGAGAAAGAAATTTCTGACTGACACAGAGTCCGTCAATGATAGAGCAAAATCTGGCTGACCTGTGACTGTAGCAGTCCTAGTATAGGCAAATGATTCAAAAGTCGGGGAAAGTGATGGGCAGATACAGGATTCGTGATATTGCCACAGTGACATGCGCGAGAAAATCCACAAAATAAGGACATTATTCCGGTTAATCTATCAAAAATTTTGCTGCAAACAAAAAGTTTTTGAAATAAAAAATATTATAACATTTAACTTTCTATTTGAAGAGATTATCAATGTGTAAACTTTGGACATGTTACTCACGAACTGATTAAAAGTGTGAAGCTCTTCATATATGTTAAGTTTGCGAGTAAAATGTTCAGAGTTTACACATCGATAAATTTTTGAAAAAGGAAGTTTGATTCTTTTCACTGTTAATTTGAATAGTTTCCGAACACTATGTTATTTCTTTTAAAACGTGTATCAATACATCACATTTCCGGATTTCTTGATGTTTAAATTCACATTCACCTTTATTTTTGTCCACTCAAAACAAATGTAATAAATAACATTGGAATTATTCATGCATAATTTTCTCAGAAAACATGTTATCAATCCCTATGAAAAACTCTCCTGTTTTTTGTATATTAATTAGTGCTGACAAGGGAAGTTACTTTGTAAATCAAAAAGAAAATTGTTATTACAAGGTACAGTACAGCTCAGGTGGAACTTAATTTGCCCACTGTGGACCATTTTTAGAGTGGGCAATTAAAAGTCCACTGAACACATTTGGTTGTGTACAGAATTGTATAACACTCAGGTAAATGCCCACTCCAAGTGGAAATTCTAAAGTCCACCTGAGTGTACTGTACCGTATGGATCTTGTTTAAAAACCGATTCCTACACATTATTTACAAATAATTTCAACGGCAATCATCAAAATATGCTAACTGCTACAAATTTAAACTCATTTGTCATCTCTACAAATTTAAATTCTAATATACAGAGTGTCACTTGACAAAATTATTAATAATCAATAAAATTGCAAATCTTTTCTAAGGTACTCTAAATAAGAATTGTTCTTATAAACAGTTACAACTCCCAAAACAGATTTCAAACAGGTGCATACAAAAATGTTGGATGCAGTTGTGAAAATGATGCAGGAGTTATGCCGTTTTATCCTCGAGCAAACAAAAAAATATGGTGTTGCCGTTAATTTGGGGTTACTGTGGAATCATTTTAATTCGTTGGGGCCAATGTTTGTGGATAACCAAAATTTTGCTGGTTCCTGGGGACGTAATTTCGTGGGTAATTGATAAATAAGCTGAACGGCATAATTATTTATAACGATTAAAGGGGAAATAAAAACATGTTCGTGGGGAAGTAAATTCATTGGTAAGATTGACCCACGAAATCCACGGACATTGGTCCCCCACGAACAATGATGATTCCACAGTAAACTGTATGCTGACCAGGACTACATATTTAGCCAATGCCTTACATGTTCTTTCAGTCTCTCTTGCAATGCTTTAAAATGCTCTTCACGCTTCTTGAGGGCATTCTCCATTTTCTGGATAATTTTCTCCTCAGAAGTCTTGCTCATATTCTCACTAGCCTTGCATACTTCCTCAATATGTTTTGCCTGGGGAATATAATCAAATCATACATACACACGATATCAATTCCTTTACTGAAAATCAATGAAATTTTCTTTTTTTGGTAAAACAAGCTTTCATAGATCTGCCAAGAAACACTTTTGCAAAGAGCCAATGTGTTAGAAGCAAAAATATTAAATTTGTGCTGGAATGCAAATTCAGTGTAAGTGAAATTCTGAACAAATTCGGGAATCCTTACATGGTCCTGTAGGCGCTTTACAACAGACTGAAGCTGGGTTTTGCGGTTTTCTTCGTAAGCCTCATACTTTTGAATAAGTCTTTCCTCTAATTCTTTGCTCATACTTTCACTATTTCTACACACTTCGTGTACTTTGGCCAGCTGAGGAGATAGAGATTTGTGGGGGTGAGGAGCATTTCAAAACATCCGTACTTTATACACAGATATATATCTAGGCCAAAATAAATTAATCGTGTTTCCGGAACCCCGAACGACCCTAATTTATCTGGTGGTTCCCCCCCCCCCCCCCCTACCCCCCCCCCCGACTCGATTCAGATTTTTCTTTTTAAAGTCTTCGTCATTTTAAGCGCTTAAACTAGAACGTGTCCTATCGGGACTAATTACCCCCCCGCGGGCACACTACATAATGAACACAACAGATTTCTCAGAATAACAGAAGTTGGTCTAATCAATGGGCAATATAGTATATAATTCTTTAGGAGGAGTTTGGACTATGCGCATAATGCATACATTGGTGAAAAATGCCTAAGTCCAAACTTCATATCTTGTACAAAAATTGTCCAAACAAAATTCCTGACAATATGCACATCTCCATTATGTGATCTAACACTCCACAAAAGTTTCATAAAAATCCTGCAAGTCGTTAGGAGGAGTTGCAGACAACGCACTGATGCATAGGTTTTTGGTTAAAAATGCCCAAGTCCAAAATTCATATATTGTTACAAAAATTGTCCAAAATAAAATTCCTGACCAATATGCACATCTCCATTATATATTCTAAACACTCCACAAAGTTTTCATAAAAATCCTGCAAGTGTTAGAGGAGTTGCGGACAACGCACTTGATGCATAAGGTATTTTAGTGAAAAATGCCTAAGTCCAAAACGTTCATATCTATTGTACAAAAATTGTCCAAAATAAAATTCCTGACAATATGCACATCTCCATTATGTATTCTAACACTCCACAAATTTTCATTGAAAATCCTGCAAGTCGTTTAGGAGGAGGTGCGGACAACAACATATTCGGACAGACAGTGGTGAAACCTATATACCCCCCCCCCCCAAACTTCGTTTGCGGGGGGGTATAAAAAATAACTTCCACCATGATGGCAGAAGCAAATACTCTTCATTGCCTTTCATCCATATTGAAAAGCAAAAAAAAATTCCAAATAAAATGTTTTTTCCTACCTACCTACCCTACTTTATTTTCCAAAAGTCCCGTGCAACACACAATTAATTTATTTTGGCCCTATTGATAAGTGGTGTAAAAAATATCTTAAACTGAGTGTGAATAAAAACTAATTAACAATTATTGCACTAAACTTCTACCACCACAATCACACCACAAGGACAACAATTCAAAACTTTATTTTCTTCACAAAATCAAAACATTATATCAGGATGACGCCAGAAATCTGACCGTGTCTTACGGAACACGACTTACAGAACGCGACTACCTACATGCTCTCTCAGTTTCTCCTGCAGACTCTGTATCTGCAGTTCTCGATTCTCCTTGGTGATTTCCATGGATCGTCGAAGTTTGATCTGAGCAGCTTTAGCCTTTTCTTCCTCTTCTTTCTGAGATTTCATCAAGGCCTCTTGCAGTCTTTGTTTTTCTTTAGCAACAAACTCTAACTTCTGTGCCTCTAAGGACTGTATAGAAAATAAAAATTCATTAAAAAAAACCCCACAAAACAAAAACAAACCCGAAATACAATCAGCTCTCGTTACAATGGCCACGTTTGTTTTTGATCAGTTTGCAGTTATAACGAATCTGCCATTGTAACGATATGCCTATATATTTTACCGTTATGAGTTATTCCCCTTTGTTTATTCATCAGCATGCAATTAGTGCATCGCTAAACCCCGTCCTTACTTTCAGTAAACAAACATTCCCTGGGCAGCTATCTGGTGCAAAGGTGGCGAGGGAATAAATCCATTACATAATCTTGGTCAAGTGTGAAAATATTGCCAATAGCTAATTGTCTTTTCAATGGGTTGTTTAACAATCTCAGGTAACCTGCCGTTATTATATGGGATTTTATATAGTGTCAAAATGCACATTTGTTACAGAAAATTAATGCTGGTGCTGAAGTACTAAAATGCCGTTACATCAAGTAATACAAGTTAAGTGCAGATTTGCTATCAACAAAATTTTACTGTTAGATGAATTTGCAGGTAAATCGAATGCCGCTGTAATGAGCAAAAACTCACAAAGGATGCCCCCCACCACCCACATATTTTTATGCTCATTTGAGTCACTGAAGCTTGAAGATATAGCCTGGACACAAATCCATGTTAGAAACCTACAAGTTTGACCTTGAGATCAAGGTCAAGGTAAAACAGAGGTCATGAATGTGCGTGACACATCCTCATGGTGATATATCCTCTCATGGTGATAAAACCACATGCAAAATATAATCCATGTTAGAAAACTTAAACCTTTACCTTATACCTTTTATACTTCACCCATGAAGTCAAAGGTCAAGGTCATATTTAGGTCATAAATGTATGCGACACATCATCTCGTATTAATGCACCCATATGCTAGTTATGGTATGCCTACGTCAAAGAACAAAGAAGTTATGGCCTGGACATGAATCAGCACATGCAGACTGACAGAAAGAGTACATGTATGACACATCGTCTCATGGTGATACATCCATGTGCCAAATACAGGATGCCTATGGCAAAGAACAAAGAAGTTATAGCCCAGGCACAAATTCATGTTTTAGTGCCTTTGATTCAGGTGAGCTAAAAACATAAAACTCTTAAAAAACATTGACATAATTAGTTTTCAAGTTAAAATTCAGTTCAAAACTTATGAATGCACACCCTACATTGACAGCAAGAGTAGATGAGGATGAGAACAATTGTATACAAAACATGTAATGCCTTTAAACTTTCCTACCTGTCTCCTGGCCTCTGCTTTCTGCAGTTTTTCGAAGATTTCATTATGGGTGAGGGGTTTTTCCTTGGGAGGGGAGGTGATTTTCGGGGCTATGTCAGCAGCTGGCTTTAAGATGTAGTCATATGCCACCCCACCGGTACTCCTCTGAAGACCTGCTCAATCACAATGGTCATCATTCAACAGTGTCATGTTTATATCTAACACAATGGTCATCATTCAACAGAGTAATGTTTATATCTAACACAATCAATCAAAATGTAAACCCAGTAGTTGATGCAACTGTCTTCACATACATACAGAATTTGACAACTGATTAAACATTTATTTTTAAATGGCCAGAACCAATTCAAATAAAAAACAAAAACTAAGAAATTGATGTAAAATCTTTTCTAGATCTATTCGAATTCAATTCAATAAAATTTTAACATGCATTGCCATGCAATGTATAAATCATAACAGATTACAGAGAAAACTGGAAAAGTACACATTGCAATATTTAATGGGGGAAAAAAAATAAAATAAAATATAAATAAATGCATTTCATCATGTACAAAGCAGAATAATAAATGATATTTGGTGCATTTCATTATTAACATAGTATAAAGCCAAGAACTACATAAGCCGACATCATTATGTCCAGACACGACACAACACCAATCAGACACAACATTGAGCGACAGAACCATCACCTTTGCCTTTCCACACAACGACAGCATCAAATGATTTCTGGTTTGGATGAATCTGATGAATAGCTTTCTTATTATTGCTGGTGCCTCTCAAGCACAAGAAAAGGCTCAACCAGTTACAGGCTGGAGAGATCCGAGCAGCAGAGGAAAGAAGCATTATTGTCAGTCATTTGATTTCAAGGATATTTTGTTGTCAACAAAATTTATGGTTCATAGAGAGCTC
>CAJDSM010001704.1:0-12226 GCA_903981925.1 Ostrea lurida
GGATGCACTAGATATCAAAATCAACTAAGTGCATGTGCTTTTATTTTTCAAAGGATTATGAAGGTGGTAAAGAAATAATTTGCCAACAGACAGCAAAATTCCTTGATGAAGATGTATTTTCTTTGTTTCCTCTCCTGGAGGTCTCTCCTATAACATGTGGTAAGCATCATACTAAAGTGGTGCTGGCATTTATTACATTACAATGTAGCATTTATGTACATATGTACTTATACTTCCAATATTTAAAAAAGAAAAGTAAAATCATATTACATTTTTTTTTCAAAGATTAAAAATAAATACACTGATAATTTTTTTAATGCATTTATAAATCCCTTAGTCACACTTTACTAATTCAAATTATAAAGTTACCACTTTAAATAAAAGCATTCTTGGTGAATAAAACGAAAAAGTTGGATGTTTCTTTTTTGGAGGGGGTTGTTAGAATTTGTAGATGATATTTGCAGATATATAGTCCCAGATATTATATGGTGTGAAAATCAGTATCATCACAATTTTACTGTTTACTAGTATTTTACTAACAATCATGTGTCATGTATTCTTTTATTTGTACATGTATTACATGTTTGTATATTCATTTGCAGTGAAATAACATTTGTTGAAATCATTGTAATACCATATTAAAATTTGCATTTACTTTAGGTTTATGGGTACAATGCTGAAATGGCCTGAAAAATCTTTTGCAAAACAAAGAAATGCCCGCCTTCCATTGTCATGATCGTGTGAAAGGACAAGCAGAGAAATGATTCAAAAATATATGGCTGTACTGAATATTCCATGCTGATGTTTATGTTCCATCTGCTGCTGCATCATGTTCATTATCACTTGGATTTATGCCTAATTTCATCTCATATTGGTTTATTTTATATAGACGTTGGATAATAACACTGTCAGGCTTTTAAGTGGGACTTTATCTTCCAAACTTTGTTTGTTTGTTTGGATTTTTTTTTTCATTATAGGTTATTTTTTTTTTGGGGGGGGGGTGTTTTGGGGTGTTTTTTGTTTGTTTATTTGTTGGGTTTTCTTTTTTTTCTATCTTTTCTTTTTTGTTTATTTTTTTGTTAGAGGTCCTTTAATCTCAGAAATCATAATATACCCTTATATTTTCATGAGCATAAGGCCAAAAAAAATGTGTGTTTACTGTCATCTGACCGACCCTTTTTTCACCCCTACCCTAGCACATTGTTACTTCGCCATTTTATATTGGAAAATTCAGTGCCTAGCTGATTTTTGCCCCATTTTTGCACAAGATAANGAAACTGTACACATACAATAATTACACAAATGATATACACAAACATCAAACATATTTTAAAAATAGCTAAAAAAAAATATAAATTCCGACTTAGGGTAAACAAAAATTATGTTTAGTTTCTCAGGCACTTTGTTTAAAAAAGAGATGAGGCAGATTTTTGTTTCTTGGCTGTAATACGAGTTATCTTTCCTTTTTCCATTGCACTGGAGTTATATAGAGTAAGCAATGGGATAATTATTTTTATTTTCACAAAAATAGCTACAATTACATACTATAAAGAGAATAATATTATTCTTAAATATTTGCACACATGAGTATACAAAAAGGCGAAGTTAACATTGTGTCAAACGTAATCATAATCCAAAAAACACATACAAAATCGAGTGTAGGGCAACACGGACCTCCGACAAAAGCGAAGGTAGGATCAGGTGCCATGGAGGAGTAAGCATCCTCTGCTGACCGGTCACACCCGCCGTGAGCCCTTAGTCGAAATTAAGTAAACGGGATTACCCGTAGTCAAATCTAGTAGGAAAATGACAGTCTAACAAAGAGTATGAAACAAATCAGTCAACATATGACTTAGTATGCATTAAACTATTATTTGATAGAAATATACTTAAAATTTTGTTAAAACCTTCCGAAAGTTTTACTAAACAAAAGAGTTACCTCATTTACATAAATCAATAAAAAAAAATATTTAAAAAAAATTCAGATGCAGTACTGTACCTTTTGAACAAATGCAGCGGTGCCTGAGAAACTAAAAATATATTTTTGCCTTAATGACCCTATATTTTATCAGCAGGTGACAGTAAACTCACATAATTTTTTCTTTTTTTTTTTTTTGGCTTAAGTAAAACTTGTTGAAAAGTTGATAAGTAATCAAATCATTTAAACTTTAGTATTGTTTCAGAGCTATTCAATGCATTTCTATGAAAACTTTTAGTGGTCATCAGCATTATTTGGCATGGTTTTGTGCACCATATCTGTCTTTCTTATGGTTATGTTGAAATACTGAATACCCATCTCGAAGTCCACTAGTATGATCTGTGATGGTAATTTGTTTACATGTACCTGTTGTTTGTAATATTGTCTTGTCGTGTATTACCAATTGAACATTTTCAAATTCTTCTTGATATTATACAAATACTGACTGGGATTGAGGGCAACATTGATTATGTTAGTCCCAAGGGACGGAATATTGCCCGACGCAGAGCGGAGGGCAATGTTTTTGTTTCGAGGGACTAACATAATCAATGTTGCCCGAAAATACAGTTACCCGGTTAAAATTGGTTTGTTATATGAAAAACTAAACAAATCAATGGAAAATAGTTTGCTATAGTTTTTGGGACTATGATTACGTTTAATACTTTGTTACTTCGTCATTTTATATCAGTAAAGAATAGTCACTATATGGAGAAAACATTCAACATAACGTTTAAATCTTGTTTATTAACTGCGAGTTCATGTTTGTTATAGTTATAGTTGCGACATTTTTATTACGACACAATAAATCAATCTACTTGTCATAATCAAGCTCTGTAAAAAGGTGTCTAAACTCTCTACCGGTCAATGTTTAATATTAAATGACAGTCAATATTTTTGGAGGAACAAATATCAATTTTGTGTGTGGGTGTTTTCTCTATATAGATAATATAGAGACTATTCTTTAATGAATATGACAATAATTATTATTCCAATTCCATTCAATTATGGTATGGTATGACATAAATTGTAAATTTCGAGACTCGTGGGGTTTTGTGGGCAGGACAAAAGGTTTCAAATAAACAAATTAAAAAATCTCTTTAACTGCATATTTTTCAGAAATACTAAATGCATATTGATGTAAAGCCTTTACCAGAATTGTAAATTTCATGATATCTGGGATAGAGGTTTTGACCCCAAGGTGTGGCCAAAACTTTGTATTATCTAGTGTAACGTTTAAATAACATCTTTAAATGTTGTAGTCACTAAATTGTTTAGAATGAATAGGTCATCCTTTCCTTAACCAAAATTGTAAATTTCAGTAGCAATTTTTGTTCCAGGGTGAGATCAAAAGTGACTAAAAACCATTCTTTATCATATCAAAGACTTAATTATAACTGATACTCCTGAAGGTGACCAAAACGGTCTGTGGACCTATTGTATGTTGTTTTGTGTGAGTGAGTGTGGGTTGGTGGTTTTTTTTATTATTATTTATTTACCTTTTTGGTACTGATTAGCCCCCCCCCCCTCCTTTTATTTTGTCTAAAAAAATCCTAGAATAGCCCTTAAAAAGACTTTTCCCTATAAATGCCATTGATTGATTTTCTCAAAAAGTCATTTAAAAGCCTGCAATAAAAGAAAAGGTTTTTGATATTCACCATGTGTTAAAACACATGGATTAGAAATGTATGTATTTTTAAGTATATTATGTAATTATAAGAATACTTTACTTAATTTTGAGATGAATATCATGTTTATTGTAATTGTATCACTCTTATTTCTAAAATGAATTTTATATCTTCATGAAAAGGTAACTGTAAGTAAAATTTTTAGCAAGAATTTAATTTTGGCATCATAGCAACAATGCATTTTTTTTAACCATAAGTTTTCTCTTCATTACAATGAGATGAATGCACTGGGTGTAACGGTGAGAAAAACCTGGGGGATCTGTGAATGACAACAGTGTTGAAATGGCTAAATTTGAAAATGTCTAATATTTATTCCATATTGGAGGTAATAACCCTAGCTCTTTCTTGGAATTTATAATATCGGTATGAAAATTGCTAAAATTATGTCTGGCTAAATATGTATCCGCATGATTTGGGGAAAAGTATATTGAAATATATTTTTGTTGTGGTAAAATATCGGACAACAGTTTAGTTTGAATTAATTTTATTCACAAATAGTGAGTGGGACTCGGGCAGCAGTCCTCCCCCAATGACCGAGTTACCGGGTGAGTTACAAAATTTGTGACGAACAGTAGTAAATGATTTAATGTGTTGGATTAATGCAGAAAACCTTCAGAATGAACTTTGTATCAATGAAATACATGTATGTGTAAACTGGAATGAAAATAGTTCTATCAAATATCATGTATGCTCAAGGCTTCCTTTGTATATGCTGCCAAAGACTATAGCCTGCATTGTTGCTGGTCGGATACATGTATATCAGTAAAATCATGAATAGTAGAAAGATCCATAGATCAAGGATTATAGATTTTGGGAAATTATATTCTAAAGATTATAAAAGTCTACACATAAAAATGCAAGGTTATTGATCAAGTACAAATTCATATTAATAGTTTTGATGGGAAGATACCGGTAATTAAATAAATTTGTTGTCAGAGATCTATATCACCATACCTAAGTTTTATACACACAGTCTCCCTGTTCTTTTAAAATATTGCATTGTAGAATTACACATTTACATTTGTCCACTTTGTTATTTATTTATTTATCTATTATTATTATTATTATTATTGTTGTTGTTGTTATTATTGTTGTGAAATATATTTCTTTGGAAAGTATGTCCTTTCCCTCATTTATAATAAGTTGATTAGAAATTAAAATGGTTAAGTTTGCATCATTTAAATGAAGCACTGCATGATTCCATTTTTCTGAAATATTTAGCTCACCTCGGGGCGCCGATTGGGCTTTGATCTTTTTGGTAATAAAACCAATTTTGTGTAACAAATAGAATTCCGTCATAACACAATTCATTTTTGTCACACAAAAGTATGTTGCTTCTAATAATTCATTTTTGTATTGATGTTGTACACAGATTATTTTCAGTTGACAGAATCAATTTTGTATAGCGAAATTCAATTTTGTCACGACAAAATCCATTTTTGTAGAGTAAAGTTAATTTTTGTCATGACAAAATTCAATTTTGTCAAATTATGTATGCAAATATCGATCTCAAAAGTGAATTTTGTCATGCAAAGTTGAATTATTTTGTCCAACAAATTCATTTTTTGTCTCCAACAAAAGTGAATTTTTGTCATGACAAATATGAATTTTGTCTGACAAAATGAAGTTTGTCAAACAAAATTGTTTTTGTTGCTCCCACAAAATGAATTTGTATGAACAAAAATTAATTTTGTCAATGAAAAGTGAATTTTTGTCCAAACAAAATTCATTTTTGTCCTTCACAACAAGTGAATTTTGTCAACAAAAATGAAATTTTGTCTTTTTGTCTACTAAAATAATTCTTTATTGCAATTTTGCCGCATTGCCAATTTAAGTTTTAAATTATCATTAGTAAATAACATTTTGTCTTAACCAAATTCAATTATGACTTATTTTTCTTCATTTTTGGTATGCAATTAGTTTTACAACAAATCCAAACTTCAAAGCTAATTTGCATACAAAATCCAATACGGTACAAAGTTATTCTGTACAGCACAAAATTTGACTTTTTGTCTACAAATGACTTGTCATACAAAAGTGTGAAATTTTGTCTGCTCGAAAGATATTTTGTTGCGAACAGAAAATTAATTTTTGTGTTCATATAAATTTTGTTGACGTTGAACTCATTTTTGTTCTAACAAAATTCATTTTTTGTCACACAAAATTTTATTTTGAAACAAATATCACAAGTAGTCCATTTGGCGCCCCGTATCCACCACCACGTAAAAAAAAAATCGGGCTAATAATTTTGTGAATTGTCACATCATTGCAGATGATCTCTAGAAATCGATAATCTGGACAAATATGTTAATTTGTTAATCATTTAGACTCTAAATGCATGTTGAGGTTTGGTAAGTCTTTACGGAAGAGAATTCGATAAAAATTTCAGTCGCCATTTTCTTTTATTCTCAAGTTACGATCGCCTTACTGTACTAGTAGGGCACACCGTAAAGTTACGCTTATTTTTTGGCGTAATTTACGTTACGACTGTTTCGAAATACCGTCACCAAACGTAAATGTACGCTACGTCTGGATTTACGTCTACGACTTTCGGTCAAATATGGGTCCAAGTTACGCTTACGTCTTAAAGTTTACGTCTACGTTTAGTTTACGAAACCTTTAGTAAACTCAGCACAGGTGCCTAGGAGAATAATCGCATCCCTGTCGACGGTAAACCGCCATGAAGTCTTTTTCTGAAATCAACGCCAGATAGGTTTTGACCCAACTGAGACTATCTGTGTATTTACATTTATTTAGTTATATTCAAATGCAAAGTAGCTGTCATATCCTATCATGTATTGAAGTTAGCTTGAAACGTATAAATGCTAGTAACCCCCATGTAGAGAAAGATTTTCCCACACCCCCAGTTTAAAAATTTGTAGCTTGGGCAAAGGAACATTCGGTGTGTTTAATGAAGATTTTAGAATTTGTAAGTAGACTTCTATAACTGCCCCTCATTCCAAATGATGCAGGTGAAAAACAGAAAAAGACAATGCTAAAATTCGCTAGCGATAGAGTAATCTTCATGCTCTTGAAATCCTTTAATTGTTTCATTTCTATCATGCTATTATAATAAAATATTATATCCATCAATATCCTGCTTTCATGCTGTCAAATTCACCGTGTGTGATCTGAATTTTCCCGGACCGAACCCGTGCATATGGTATTTTGAATGATTATTTTCGTTGCTTTAAATTCACTTTCGGGAGAGAAGTGGGCATATATATATACGTATATAATCACCTTGTGATTAATAATTAAATATAACATCATATACGGTAAATTTTGATGCACCAGATGCGCATTTCGACAAGATTATGTTCTCAGTGAGATGGCTCAAGACCGAAATGTTTGGAAAATCCGAAAACTGAAAGTAAAAACTTTATAACAAGGGAATCAATGTAGTGCCAAAACATGGAGCAATAACTTCGAACGGATCAGAGCTATGCCTGATGGGAGATAATCCTTAATTTTTGATACGAATTTCTAATTTTACTAATTCAATAAATCATATCCGATTTAAGCTAAGTAACTATACATAGCAAACTGGGCTGTAGAGACTCGGGGATAACAGTCCACCAGAGAGGCCTCTCGACCCAAGGGTCGATATATATATATAATATATATATATAAATATATATATATATATATATATATATATATATATATATATATTATATATATATCACACAAAAAAAGTTATTTTCAAAGAATAGACAACACAAGTAAAACGTAAGCGCTTTCATTTTGATCCTCAGACGTTTTCATTTAAAAAACAAGTGACGTGAAACGTCTCAATCTATGACGGTTATGAACAATTGAATACCGTCACAAATGCCGTTACAGGAAACTGGCCAATATGTCGTTGTTACAAAAACGTTATAGTAAACACCAGTTAATAGCTCGCATCATTTACATGCGGTTTTAACATAAAATGTTTTAAGTTGGTTTAAAAAAACTGTATATAAATTTTTCTTTCTCTCTCCTTTCTGAACAACTGTCCGTATAAAGTTTGTATAGAGGAATAAGCTGAAAATTGTCCGTTTTTCCGCCAACTGTCTAAGTTCACTCAGTTTTTATTTTTCTGGATTCCGGTTGAATGGATGTGTTTGCCTTATCGTTATACGTATCCTGGTCGAAGTGTGGTAAGGTTTCACCAATTGTAAGAACTGTCCACATCTCCGCATATTCATACAGTAAATGACGTTTGGGAAGCAAAGAGCATGTCGGTTTTTATTTCAATAATTACGGTTATCAATTTTGAAAAATTTTCCTCTTTGATTGTAATGGCACTTCCGCATCGGCGATCTGAACATTTATTGGATGAATGATAGTGGTATTACGATTGAAGTAAGATTGACACTAATATTTCGGCGGAGACTTTTAGGTTTGTCTTTTAACTGTTGATACAACTGGAAAATCTTGAAGAGTCTTTAGCATCTGTTTCAGTTTTTGAGTTACTCCATTCAGATGTTTAACGAAGGCGTAATTTTGTTTTGAGGATGTGAGTAGTTACAAGAGGGAGAACTTTTTTGTCCTAACATTTCTGTTGGTCTTGGGTTAAATAAGTAGTGTTGGATCAAGACTTTTGGCTTTTTTAATTCCATCTTGGATCAATGTTTTTTAGGATAATCCTTGATTTAGAGGTATTTCTGCATTTCTAACAGACGCTCATTTTCGTTTGGTTTCGTCAACTAACTTATGGTGCAGCATTCTACGTGCTAAATTGTAGGGAATAGCGCGTTTGGTGTGTCGGGGATGACATCGATCCGAAATGAGGTATGGTGGGTGTCCGTGGGTTTGTAGTAAATATCGTGGACAAAGTATTCCATGGTGGTGTTTAGAAATATCCAGAAACGAAAATTCTCTGCATACTTTCTTCCATTGTGAATTTGGAATCGTCGGGGTCAGTTTTGTAAGAAATGAGTGAATGTTTCTAAAGGCATGTTGGTTTCTTTCCAAATCATAAAAACAGTCATCTAGGTATCTTTCCAGTTGTTTTTGATGTTATCAGCTATGTTAGAATCGTACTGTTCATTAATTTTACGGTAAAGAATCTCCTCTAAATCCCAGTGTAAGAGTGGCATAGGTTGGTGCCATTTTGGTCCCCATAGCTGTTCCTTTTTATTGTTGGTAATGTTTATCGTCGAAATTGAAAGTGTTGTTCTTTAAGACTATATCTGACGCTTCTAATATGAATTCTTTTTTGAAGCGGGCGTTGATTTTTTCTGGATGTTTGTTAATCCAATATTCCAGAGCCTTGAGACCTAATGTGCTAGTGTATTAGAATACAGATTAATTACATCCATTGTAACTAATTTGTCATGAGGTGTTATTCTATCAGGCAAGATATTTCAAAAAGTCCAAGTCATCCCTTACATAACTTTGAATTTCTGAGCACAAGGGCTTAAGGAGTATATCTATAAGATTGCTAAGACGTTGTGTCGTGATTGGTGTCCCCCTACGATTGGTCTTAATGTAACGTTTCAACGTCACTTGTTTTTAAATGTAAAACGTCTGAGGATCAAAATGAAAGCGCTTACGTTTTACTTGTGTTGTCTATTTCTTTGAAATAACTTTTTTGTATATTTATTGCCGGACACTGTGATACATTATTTAATTTGGATATATATAATATATATATAATATAATATATATAATTATATATATAATATATGTAAATGATCAATATTAACTTAATATGTAATGATCAATATTAACTTAAAAGTTAAATGATATATCAACATAAAAAGAGGCCCACAGACACCTGACTATCATAGCCCATGCAGGAAGTCTCACAGGCCTTAAGGGACATGGACACGTTTTGAGCTAAATTTCATATTTGCACAGCCATTTTTAATGTTTAAAATGCTTAACCAAGTTATTTCTAAATGGTAAGCAAAAATTTGAACGTCAGTTATTGAGATACAAATACAAGCGAGGTATAGCACTAACAATTCTTTGTTATGCATGTATACAAGGTTCGTGCCTTGTTTTTGTTTACATAACAATTGCTTCATGTTTAAAACAAAATGAGATATGAGGAGCGCTAGAAACTTTAATTGTGTTCAAAATGAATTAGTAATATGAAGAAAAAAAATCTGCTTTAAACGTAAATTCAATATATGTAAACAAAAACATGACGCGATGCTTGTTTACATAGTAAAGAATTGTAAGTGCCATGTCTCACTTGTTACTCAACAAATGACGTTCAAATTTTTGCTGACTCATAGAAATTCCTTATGTGAACATTGTTACAGTAAACAAAATAAAATTTGACCATTTTCATGTTCGAGACGGAGTCAACATTGTTTCATTATCGGAAACTATTCTGCCATTTTCTGTGCAATTTTTTTTTTAATTTATGTTCCACATCTGCTTTGTACTTAGACATTGTATATAATATAGAAGTATACGGCAAGCTGACGACTCAACTTGATGACAAACAGAATGGTTTCAGTTTCTCCCTCGTCAACTTTCCATATCTATGTAGCACTTTACCATCATCACCTGCATATGTTATTTATTCGATACGCAAGAGCTTGTTCTGCGTATGATCGGGTTTCGAATGAAGCTAATTTTACAATTATGATATTTATAATTAAACAGACACACGATTGTTCATTTTAAGTACAAATACAATAGTATTGAAATATAAGTATACAAGGGTGATGAAATGCGCTTCGTAAGACTAGGACAGAATGCAAGGTATATTATTGAAGGACATTTTTTTTTCTGTTTTTATTTATTTATTTTTTTTTGGATTTTTTGTTTTTTTTGGTTCTTTTGTTGTTGTTTGTTTGTTTGGTTTTTTTTTTTACATCATGAGGAAGCTTGTTCCACAGAGAGAAATATGCTGTTGTAGTTTGTGGTTTTACATTGGTTTATATAATATATTGCCTGCTTGTCTTGTGCTATGCGAGTGTGAATCACACATTTTAGCAGGCGAAGATAAGGAACTGTGATCAATCTCGTTAACAGAATACAGATGCGACCACGTCTAACCTCTCGCCTAACCAGTCGTGGAAAGCAGTCATGAGAACTGTTCTAAGCTAACTTAGAACATACGTAAAGCGGTCATAAAGCAGTCATATAACTGTTCTTAGTTAACTTAGAACAGACGTAAAGCGGTCATAGAACAGTTCTAATCCGCTTGTATTAGCTGTTCTTTTCTAGAACAGTTCCGGTAAAGAATTAGAACAGCTCTGCGTATACATAATTAACCGCTTTGGAAACTGTCAGTTCATTTTAAATTCGCATGTGAACGGTCAGTGTCAGTGAAAATGCCGCCTGTGAAATTAAATAGACTGCCTTCTTACATAAGACAGAGAATTGTTAATTTAAGAAACAGTGGGAAGACATTCGTGCAAATGTATAGCATTTTGGTGTCAACAAATATGCTTCTGTCGCGCTGGAAGTTGTGTATTCAAGAAAAATTCGGGAACGTTGAGGGAAAAGATTATCAATATTCCGAAATATAATTTAAAAAAAAAAAGTTTGGTGCGAATGGCATAATTCCCGTTCAATATTTGTGTATATGCATTGTTTTAATAGCAAAAATTAAAAGAAATTTACCGATCGGAAGTTCAATCTGTAATAGACCTCCATTTCAATTTCTGTTTTGCGGGTGTGTGTGTGTGTGTGGTTTTTTTTTTTATTATTATTTTATATAACCAAACCAGAACTTGAAGCAAATCGGCGACGAAAAACAATGAATAATTTCTCTCGATCTTAATATTTATTGTTCGGCATGTCAGTTTCCAATTGAAATTGAGGACAAACTGCGTGATTCAAGTATTCAAAGGCAGACGGGGAACTGTTCTAGACCAGTCAAATATATATGTAGAGCAGTCATGCAATGGTTTTAATCTAGAACAGCTCTTTTCTAGAGCAGTCACGATTCTGACCTAGAACAATCAGATTTAAATCTAACAGCATTCGTTAAAACAGTTCATAGAGCAGTCAGCAGAGCTGTTCTAAACTAACTTAGAGCAGTCGTAGAACAGTTCTAGAGCAGTCAGCAAGCTGTTCTAATTAACTTAGCATCGTTAGAACAGTTCGTAGAGCAGTCAGCAGAGCTGTTCTAAGTTAACTTAGAGCAGTCGTTAGGACAGTTTTTAGAGAAGCTCTGAGCACTCAGCATAGCTTTCTAAATTAATTTAGAGTAGTCGTAGAACATTCTAGAGCAGTCAGCAGAACTGTTTTAAGTTACTGTAAAGGGCTTTAATGTGGCGGGGCTACATTTTCGCTATCTTCATCCTTTGGTATTTCGCGATGGTTTAAATTTCGCAGAAAGTAAAGAAATTTAATTAAAATCATACCCCTAAATACATTGAACAACACTTCGCGATGTTTTTATTTTCGCGATCATTAGTGCAACCGCGAATATAGCGAAAATAAGCCCCAAGCGAATATTTTCCCCTTTACAGTAACTTAAAGCGGTCATTAGATCTGCTCTACGACTACTTTAAGAGAGGTTAGAGGTAGTTGCATCTGTACAAAACAAGAGTTGGGGAAACACACACCTCTGAATACACCAGAAATGGGATCGGGTGCTTAGGAT
>CAJDSM010001704.1:15371-25387 GCA_903981925.1 Ostrea lurida
TAACAGGCGGCCATCTTAAATGGCAGCCATCTTGGGAGCCGATATTTTTTTTATTTCTTTGTTTTCGATACCTTAAAAGTAATAATATCCATGCTTCTAATGTTACATGCACCTAGACCGTGCACAAAGCCCGTGTACGACCTGCATCAGTTAGGTTATCGGGCGAGACATTCCAAGAGTAACTCGCACCCAACTATAACACTCCCCCCGTTTTGTCCGAAAGGAAGAGGTCCATAGCCTAAACTAGATGTCGTACTAGCAGTCAATACAGTTTTGAGACCATGGCCTCCCGGATATCCGCCCCCGCTCATATATAGTTTACTAAAGGAAATCAGATTGTTAATACCAGACAACCAAGAGCCGTCAAGCCTTTCGGCGTACCAAGACGTGACGGCGGAATGGTGGAGATATGTCGTTTTACCAGAACGTCATATTCAGACACCTCGGAAGTACCCCGACCCTATCTAGAACGGACACTTGTGCCCTTCTGTTTTTCTTTTGTTGATTTCGGTCTGCTACTTTGTGTTACCTGAAGCGAATGACTTGTCAGTGTTTTCCTAGGTTATCAAACTGTTTAGGTATGGACCTATTCTTTCGGACAGACGGGGGTGTATTAAGTTGACGTTGCTGTAGTTACTCTTGGATGTCTCGCGCACTAACCTAACTGATGTAGTCGTACACGCTTGTGCCGTCTAGTGATTTAACTATAGATAAGCATGGTAATTATTTAAGTATCGTCAACAGTAAAAAAAAAATAATATAAATAAGATATCGCTCCCATGGCGCATTTAAGATTGCGCAGCCCTCGTTATTACTTTATTGGCAATTTTAATGGTACACCTAAATATGTATGAATGTGTCTATCCACAATGTCATCAATTTGTCAAGGGTTGATTTTTAATTAGTTGTTTCTCTGACTTATTATTAATTTTGCCTCTTCATTTCCAAATGGCCCACCCAAACCGCATTTTGGTGTGTTTTTGGGCTCATTTCTGAACTATTAGGTTAGTATGGCTAATGGAAGACTATGTGCCATAATTCTGTTTTATGAAACCTTGTATGAACCTACTCACCTCATTTCCAACATCCTACCCGGATATCATGACCCCCAACTCCTTCTTTGAGCCACTCATACAATAATCAATAATCTTATTTATATCACCACAATATAATCACAACTGTGTATGTATTTAAATAAATGAGCTCTTGACAGAAGTTAAATGATCTTTCAAAAATCGACTGTGAGCATAAGCGAAATCCTCGGGTATAGAATATCAATCCATTCAACAAAGGAATAAATAATAAAGAGTCAACGATGCCGTTAGATGCAGAAAATATAAAAAACACTACTGTAGCAGTAGTCTTATTTAGGCATTGTAGTGAATTTTGTCAAATTTAATTGCCACCACCTTGATGTTTAGGATTAGTTTTTCTTTTTTCTTCATCAGGTTCACCCTCCAATATAAAATAATCACACTGATCGATTTATATCCTCTACCAACTTTATTGCCTGCAAATCGTAGGTATCGATGTCCAGTGTTTTTCTAGATAAAATCTATCACATGCACTGCTAATTGTCACCCGATACGAATTTGGGATCAATCAAATTTCTAGAAATCTACCCTGATCCAAATTTCAATATATTCTTAGTACTAAATCGACCCATCCTAATGACTGTATCGCCAGAAATAGTAGCGTTAACCTTTAACTTATGATCCTAATAAACAGACAACAGAATATAGGCAAACGTTAATATGATAATCGAGAGAAAAACCAAAAAGAGATGATTTCAAACCTACTTCTGCGTTGAACTTGATTTTATCAACGCCTAACATGTCGATCTCGATCTTAGGCAACTGTCAATTGTTCAAACTACTCATCTCATAATCTACGATTGCTACTTATACCCATGCGGAACGACTCCGAGATTCAAAAGTGAAAGACATAATGTGTGTCCTTCAACACTAATAGCCTAACTACTAATGTACTCTTGGTATATAATAAACATCGAAAACGTAAGCACTTTCTCAAGGCTACATATAACCACCATCTTAGCTATTCATCTGAACAAAATAGGACCTTAACTAGCTTCCAGCTGATCCCATGCCGTGCATTTTGTTAAGACAAACATCCAATTGACATATCATATAATTCCACAAACATCATCTGCATACTGTCATGTTGTGTAATTAGTTCTCAATTTTAACTTTGTAACACGATTTGATTCTGAGTATGATCAGTTTCTTAATTAGGAGGATACTTCCAATATGTTTCATTAGCGCAGCGTTCTATCCACTCAATCTATTCACGCAACATCGTCAGTGTCATCTGATTTGTTATAAGCTTCTTGCGTTTCTCAGTTGATGCAGTTCGTGCATTGCGGCAAATGCTGTTTGAGTTTTATGAATTGATTACCGTTCTTTATACACTGATTTTGACTACGGATTACTTAGTTTACCTGTATAAACAAATGGACTCACGAGGGTGTGTCGGATCCACAGGGATAATTTACTCTCCTAAGCACGATACCCATTTTGTGTATTCAGAGGGGTTTCCCCACTTTGTTTTGTAAGATGCAACTACTCTAACCTCTTTAAATGTCGCAGGCAGATTATGACGTTTAAGGGGCATGAACGTTTGAGCTAAAAATGTTCAAATTTTAGATTTCCATTTTAATTTTACAATGTCACTAGGGTTATTTCTAATGATCGCAAATTCGAATCATTTTTGGGTACAAGTAAGAACATCACTTACAATCATCACTAGATAAAAAAAGCTTGGTCATGTTTTTGTTTACCAACATTGAATTGTAGTATACGTTCGTTAGCGATTTTTTCATTTACAAGTTCTATGAAAATTTACAGGTTTCAGAGTGTTCTCACTTACATTTTCTGTTAAAACATGTTATTTTCTGGAAGCATCTTTATGTATAACAACAGGCGCGAGCCTTTTCTTGTGAAGAATTGAAGTGTGTATCTCTCGTGTAACCTCACAATGACGTTCAATTTTGCTGACCCATAGACATTACCCTTAAGTGAAGCATGTTAACATTAAATGGAAATCTAAATTTGAACATTTTGCTCGAACTGTCCTGCCCCCTTTAATTTCTGTAAAGGATATTCCTTGGCTTATTTTCGCTATATCGCGGTGCACTAATGATGCGAAAATAAACATCGCAAGTGTTGTTCATGTATCTTAGTATGATTTTAATAAATTTCTTTCCTTTCTGCGAAATTTACTCGCGAAATACCAAAGATGAAAGATAGCGAAATGTTGCCCCGCCCATTAAAGCCTTTACCAGTAACTTAAACGTTCTGCATGTACCATGATCTGAAGCTTTCCTACGACTCTCTAATTAACTTAGAACGCTCTGTCCGAATTCTAGGTTCTCTATAAAACTACCTAGAACTGCTCTAGTAATTAGAAACTCTGCGGATTGTCTAGAACCTTCTATGACTCTCTAAGTTATTTCGAGTAGTGTAGAAACAGTTCTAGAGCGTCCACGAACTGATTTAGTTACTGTAAATGGCTATGCGCGGGCACATTTTCCTTTTTCCCTTTGGGTATTCGCGTTGGTTTAAATTCGCAGAAAGTAAAGAGTTTAGATAAAATCCACACCTAAATCACTGACAAAATTCGCTCGCGTTTATTTTCGCGATCATTAGTGCAACCGAATATAGCGAAAAGAAGCCCAAGCGATATTTTTCCCCATTTACTCAGTAACTTTAAAGGCCTGGACCGTTCTGAGCTAAAATTTCAAATTTATATTTCATTTTAATGTTACAATGCTCACTTAGGTATTTCTTGTCAGCAAAAATTTGACGTCATTTGTTGAGAGTTACAAGAGAATTACAGCACTACATTCTTCAACTACTTTGAAACAAAGAGCATAACCAGAGCACTTTTTCGTTAATAAAGGATGCTTCACAGAAATACCATGTTAAAACAAATATTAGTAGGAGACACTATGAACTGTTTAAATGTGTTCAGAATGATCTGTAAATAAGATCGCTTTAAACGAAGTTAACATATACTAGTACAATATGTTCTCAATTTGGTAAAACAAAAACATGACTCAAGCTTTCGATTACTAGCTGATGAATTGTATATGAATGATATCTACTTGATACCTCAAAACAAACTATGACGTTCATTTTTGAGTCATGAAATTACCCTAAGGTCGCATGTTAACATACATGGACAATCTAAAATTTTGAAACATTTTTAGTCAAAGTGTCCATGCCCCTTTAAACAGGTCATTAGTACTGCTCCTACAGACACTTAAGTAGATGCATAGAGGTAGCTTGCATCTGTACATAATCACAGATTGGTAAATACACTACTTGACAATAACTACCAGAAATGGGATCGGGACCTTAGGTCTGAGTAAGACTAATTAATCACCCTGTTGACTCGGATACACCTCGTGAGTCCATTGTCTTGATCGGTAAATGATGATAACTCTTAGTCACACGTGTATAAGAAAGTATACTTCCTTAATAAACTGTCACATCAGCATCTAGTCCCAATGGACAGTCCATACTTGCAATATAGATCGTCTATACCGACCATAGCCATTTGTAGAATTGAGTGAACCCTGCAATCAAAACAATATTTTAAGTAGCTGTAATTAAAAACTGTCATACTTCAGCAGCTCCTTGTGTTAATAGATAAATAAAATACATACACAACATTTTTATAGTATTGCAAGATGAATGTTCGTCATAGATTATGTAAAGTTGATCGTGGAGAAGCTGAAAATCCCATTCTGTCAATAAACAGATTTGTTGACTTGCGATATGTCAGTCAAAATATCAAGTACAGAGCATATGGAACTCTTAGTGTTTTTTTAGGTTCGCGATTATAATACAATTCTGATATGAAGTGAGAAATTGAAATAAGATATGTGATGATTATGGCTTCCTTAATTTACTGCAAGTGTGGAGTAGATCATCTTCACTGCATTTGTAAATTCTCTGTTTTCTCCTTCTGTTTCAATCGACGTCCCAATCCCTATTCATGTAAAGGATATGTTTTAAATTTTGCATACACTATTATATTATATATATCATTTAGATATTTGTTCCCTGATTTAGATAATCTTCCATTATTTTCGTACAGAGGTCTTCACATCCAAAATGTTTTTCTCTATCATTTATCCACAAAATATCTTTGCGGGACCATATTCAAATGGAATCTACTTGACATAATATAAACACATATCGTTCCTTTAACGATTCTGTGTATAATATAAATTCCGTACATATTTAATGGAGTGAACAATTAGATGAAAGAACATGATCCATTTGGGCAAATGTAAATACTAGATGCTTTATGACTCTCAACATATTTTATTATGCAATCGTTTATGCATTCGTTGCTTATTATTATTCCGTTTTGAAAGAATGAATTCAACAGGCATTGCTTAGCTCAAATGTCGATTTTTTCTGAAGATCATTTATCTCATTTCTGTCAAGGGGTGCATATATACATGTAGTACTATTGAAATAATATATCATTAGGTCAAAAATTTTAATTATCTGAACGATGTGAAAAAATGCTCAGAAGGTATAAAAGCATGAAATTTGCACATGCTCTCATTAGGCCATACACTGTACCAATAAATTTAGAAAATGAGCCCAATCAAAACCCAAAATGGCGGCTTTTGTGGCCATTTGAAATGAATGAGGCAAAATTAATAATAATCAGAGAACAAATTATTAAAAATCAACGCCTTGACAAATTGATACATTTTGTAGACATATTACATACATTTAGGTTTACCATTAAATGTCAAAAAGTATATAACAGGCGCCATTTAAATGGCAGCCATCTTGGGAGCCGATATTTTTTTTTTTCTTTGTTTTCGATACTTAAAAGTAAATAATATCCAGAATCTAATGTTACATGCACCTAGACTGTGCACAAAGCCCGCGTACGACCTGCATCAGTTTAGTTATCGGGCGAGTCATTCCAAGAGAACTCGCACTCAACTATAACACTCCCCCCCCGTTTGTTCCGAAAGGAAGAGGTCCATAGCCTAAACTGTTTTGAACCAGGAAAAACTGCCAGTGGCACTCCCTCAGGAAAAAACAAGGTAGGCAGAGACCGAATCCCACCAAAGAATAAACAGAAGGGCACAAAGTGTCCGTCTAGATAGGGTCTAGTATCCGGAATGTGTCTTGAAGAACTCGCCGATCGAACGCAATCTCCACCATTCCGCTCGTTACTACATGTTACGTCCACAAGGCACCGGAGGACTTGGTGTCTTGGGTACTTAACTCATATTCCTTCCACATATGACCGGGCGATATCCTCCGGATGCGGCCCATAGTCTCAAAACTACTTCATCCAATTACCATCCTGCAGTTCAACCGCAAATAGAAATTTCTAGGTCTTCGCTGTCAGGAACAACTTCTTCTCCAGGACGACTCAGTTCAACAGTGAGCACTCTTACACATCCTCTCTGCAACTGTTTCGCAAAGTTATGCAAGGACTACCCAGGCAGAATCCGAAACGAATTCCAATAGACATGGAAAGTGCGAGCTCACAGAATTCAGAGAGTTCCGTAATGCTAGGTTCCACCTCTATTTCAATCTGCCAACTCCCTATCGAAGTCAGAGGCATAAAGGGCATTTGGAAAGTGTGTCACTAACATATCTTTCTGGCAACAAAACCGAGCTCGTCCTATAATCTCCGTCTTACCAAAGGTCGTTCCTGGTATCTTCTTCTCCTCCAGGAGAAAGAGTTCCATGTTCCAAGTCTAATTCCGCCTTACATCTCGCATGAAGTCTACACCAAGCAACATATAGAGATCCTTCAGGGAACCATTATACCATGTCACTCAGATCCCACAGCATCTATTTCTGTTCAGCCATTCACATCTTTGCAGGTAGGTCTTGAACCCTATAATTGCTCTGCGTATCCTCTGATGGCCCACCTGACCACGTGCGTTGCCACAGATCACACCCCTATAATCTGTATCTCTGGGGCATCTTCCCGGAACCACCTCCTGGTTTTCGGTCACTCCCGAATTCCTGGACATCAAACGTCCATCTTAACCTCCGGGCTAATCCCATGATCCATATCCTCATCTAGTGTCCTCGGAAATGTGGATGCCTTAAAATGGACACCGCCGGTGTACTTTCTCCGGCACGATGGTTCACGTCAGGACGTTTCTTTTCTCTGTTGCGAGCGTCTGGTTTTTTTAGACATTCTGCCTCTGTCTTATGATGACGATTCAGTCTTCCTACGAAGCACATCAGATCTTGGGCAAGCAAGGATTCTCTGGTAGTCGGCTTTTGTGGTATCAACTTCATTGAACTCAGACCAGGGCTAGATACTTCAATTACGCTTGGGCTTTAGAGGACGCATGTGTTGCGGGGTCTTTCTACATTTTTTGTTGCTCGTGACTTCTTGTGCGCCCCTATTATGGTTCCCGGGGCGATCTATATTGATTCCGCGTTGCCGACCTAAACAGTCACGGAAGGTCCACTGTGAGCAATTTTTTTTTTTTTAGTTACGATGTGGAAGCTCTTTGGAATTTAGTCTCCTCAAGCACTTTTATGGCATGGCTATGTCAAACAATCTCCTTAAGATTCACTGGAGCCAAGTTGAAGATTCTTGACTTCCCCCCTCTTTATAGTTCTTCTTGGTTTGATAGACAAGCCCGCATAATGGAAGACTGCATTTCAGAGAGAGCCGTTGTCTTCGGGCATTAGTTTGTGATGCTTGCCAGAGCAAAATACACGCAAAAACCCGAATTTCTCGCTCCATTTCAACTAAGCATGGCATCATTGGGATAACATCGGATGTAGAATTTGGGAATTCCCGTTCCAAAATTGTAGTGTAGTGTGCTCTGCCCACTCTTTCAAAGCTCATACTTGACTGAGGGTGCCGACGGGAAATATCATGCTGCTGTAGTTATGGCTGTGCTTGAGAACCCAATCTCTAGAATTCCACAAGATTTTTACTCCTAGAATGAAGTTGTGTGAGAAATAAAATTACAGAAGCAGATTGTTAATAATCAACTGCCGGTCCCCCTCCAGGGAAAGAAAAAGAAAGTTTACCACATTGTTTGCAACTATAAAGTTATAGCGTACAATCCGCCTCTTCTAGTAAATCTGCATTGTCTCATTGGTAATCCCAACCTTTATATATTGAATAGGTACCGATTCTCCACTTAATTGCGATTCTAATCTTTAGCCTCTTTAAGCCTACCTTCTTCTGTCCCTAGTCTGCTTCCTTTCGGCGCCAAAATCAACACCTCCTCGAATCGCCCTGTCTATGACTTATCGTAAAAACACATTATGTAACTACCCCGCTTATATTTCTGATTCAATCGTGCGGAAGATTCTTCTCACGATTGTGTCAGCCGGCTATGCGTGAGATTCGCGGTTGAAACATGTGACCAGCACTTGCTGTGTTTCTCACTGCTAAACTATGATATGAATCCTAGCTCCTATCCCTATTCTCTTCCGAATGGGCGACTGAGTGTTAGATGTATTAGGGCAGTTGCACGTGATTTTCTGGTCCCCATGCATTTCGTAGGACTGTGTAATATCGAAATTGTCCACCCATTACACTGACTGGGTGATCGGGAATCAAATACTGATCTCATTACATGGACCAGAGCAGCATCAATTTCTATAACATCTGAGGAGCGTTCAGTGACAACCGGACCTTAGGGCATCAACCTCTCAAGAAATTCTATGGAGAGATCATGTACGTAGTATTCAAAATCATCCAGGATACAGGGTAAATCTAACATCTCCTAACATGAACTGGATATATTCCTGTAGAACACCCCGATAAACACAGTAGACTGAATAACCGACTACCATTCTAGTCATGCTAACCAGGTGTATTGATATAAAATCTTTAAGGTAGTGCTGAGTGACCAAATAAAGTCAGACATACTCGTTGTGTCAAATGAAAAGTGTAAAATATGAACGGTTTCAAGCTATTTACCCTAACCCCCTGAATTGTCCGCACAATCTGGATTTACAAGTCGTACGGTACCCCGCGTCTCAATGATTGGGCAGACTAAAGCTATGCAATGTAGTCGTTGTTTTTACTCATGTTGCATTTGACGTTCTGGTCGGCCGTTCAATACGCTGCAATTCTCACAATTGATTTGCTTTTGAATTACGTTTCCAGTTCTCTTTAATGATCAATATCCTGATCTTGTTTCGTGCTCATTTTGCACTGACTTTCAGAATACCGTTTTTATATTTGCGTCGTAGCAAACACTGAGCCCAGTACTTTAATACTAAACAATAACAGCATCTTTTTAAATCCAAGAATGAGTCCTTTTAACATGGCACCGTCTCATCTTTATCGTTGTATATCTTAATAATAGAAGTTTGTATAAAAGTTGATCCTGCCATATATCTAACTTATCCCACTATATCGAGTCAGGATGCCACTACACAGGCCTTTGTTTTCATGGCTATTTAACAACATAGGAGCTATGTACAGGGCTTTCAATATCGTGATTTGAAATGGCTGCAAGTGCATTAATCTTATCAATATATTAGGAGCAATTATAATTTCTTAACGACGGATTCATGGGCTAGGTTTCCATTTTACCTTCGTTACATTTCATAATCCACATTCCTTAAAGCCTTTATCAAACAGAATTCGTGGAATATTTAAGACAACGAGTTGCCCCCAGGACAGACACAACCCAAAACTGGTATATAGGGAACTCTAGAATATGTCTAGTCTGGGAACTTTATCTTTAGTGTCAATCGATTCATTTAGACTGTTTGGGGAATTGAACATCTCGTGCCCCATTGTAATTCTAATACATTTTCTAGCAATGATGGATGCTTTTGTTTATCAATACCATTGTTGTCTCCGCTATTCGCAAAAGAAAATTGTTACAAAAAACCGAAAGCCTCTCATTTTGGTGACAATCATTACCAGTTAGAAATAGAATAGGAGACATACATAAACAAAAAACTGAAAGTCTATCTTGATATTGGTCAAAGAACAAAGTTGAATACATTAGA
>CAJDSM010001705.1:0-12153 GCA_903981925.1 Ostrea lurida
CTTCTGACAACTCTTGTTGTAATAAAATTGACAAAGTTTTTCTACGGGAGAACTCATACCCAGATTTTTATAATAAAAATGACAAAGTTTTTCTCCGGGAGAACTCGTACCCAGATGTTGATGGGTACGACTTCTTCAAGAGAACTCGTACCCGAGTACGACTTCTCCAGGAGAACTCGTACCTTATTTTCTGACTGGGCACGAGTTCTCTTGTCTCTTGGGTACGAGTTCTCCAGAACAGGCGAAGAGCTGAATGGACAACAGCAAAGACTGGACGCGAATAAAAATTGGAGGAGCAGATCACCAGGTGATAACTAGGAAGAGTATGTGTGTACCATCACCATTTTTTCCACAGTGGTGGGAGATGTTCACCTCACCTCATTCTCCTGACCGCGAAAGCAGTAGAGGAGACATGAGGGACGACTTTTGTGCCAGGGAGCGCCAACCAGTTCGGTCCTCCCCTTTCCTGATCAGGTTGGGGCTGTCCATTCGCGTCGTCCAGTCTTTGATGTTATCCATCCAGCTCTTCACTTGTCTTCCGCGTCTCTGGCCACCTTCCATGGTCCCTTGTAAGATTGTCTTGGGTAGGGTGTTGTAGCGGGTCACGTGACCGAACCACGACAATTGTTCACTTACACCCCATCCTTAAAATTTCTTTCTGTTTTTTTTATGGCATTTTTCAGTTTTGAATAGTGAACTGCATTCATAGAGCGCAGTTCACTATCGAAACCTGCGGCACTTGCATGGTCCAAAATGTGAAATGACACATATAGCACGTTCAAATCGCCAATTCACTTGGAGAAATAGGGCTTTCTATAAAGCACTGCTGAGAGTTCTTATGAAACGCGTTTGAAATCACCTCGACGAGTTGTTTAAGTGGTTTGGCATAAAGCAATGACTGTGTTGAGGGTTTTCTTTTTTGGGGGGGGGGGCGGTGTTTGTTCGGGGGGGTTTTGTATCGCCGTCAAAAAGTTGGGGGTTTTTTGCGCGTAAATGCGAATTTTCAACTTCATAAGTTAATTCAACTATGAAACAAAAATTGAGAAAGCTCTGGGAAAATTACCATTATATGATTTTTGCGCAAAATGATTATGATGTCCATGTAGTCCTCTGCTTCATGGTCCCTAGTTCAGAGGTTCTGGTCCCTAGGTCTGGGTCAGGCCGTAGGGTGGGGCCAATATGGCCATACAGTGAAAATGTATGAAATCTTAAAAAAATCACTACTTTCATATACATGTATAATATATATTTGAGAAAAACAAAACGCTTGATTTTGATGTCCATGAAGCCCTTTACTAAAATTTTGAAATTCATGGCCCTTGTAGATGAGGAATTTTGAAACTATTTTCATGCTTCAAATTTCCATTTTTTTTTCTTCTGGGATCATATTCATATTTTGAAAGATGAAAACATGTTGACAAAATATTCCGTATTAAAGATGAAATGCAAAATATGAGACTTCCTTTATATGGGCTATGATACTCAGGTGGGTCTCTTGTTCATACATAGGGGGTTATGTTCTGTGACGTAAACTTGACCTTTACTTTAACCAATCAGATTAGAACCTATCATATCCAGAAAGTTGATGATTGAGATAATGTAGTTGGAACACGCCAACCAGTGGCGGATCCAGGATTTGTCGAAAAGGGAGGGAGCACGATCATTTATTTAGTTATTATGTCTTCCCCCACTTTAGAGGGGAGACAAATTTGTTTTTGGTCTGTCCGTGTGTCCGTCACAAGGTTTGTCAGCACAACTCCTCTGAAACTATTGATCCGATTTTTAAGAAACTTGACATGTAGCAAGGGCGTCATATGTAGTTGTGCATATTACCAGGAAATTTTCATCCTCTAATTTGTGTTATGCTTCTTTGCCGTAAATCCTCATGAATAACCTTTTTAGAGCAATTCCTCCGATTTTTAGGAAACTTATGTAGTTGTGTATATTACCAAGAACTTTTGATCCCTCAATTTTTGTGGAGTTTGTCTCTTTGAACTAAGAAATGTGCCGTAAATCCTTGTCAGCGTAACTCCTTTCAAACTACTGATTCGATTTTTACGAAACTTGATATGTAGCTAGGACATCATAATTATGTAGTTGTGCATATTATCAGGAAATTATGATCCCCGAATTTTGTAGGAGCTATTCCCTTTGAACTTAAAATTTTGCCAAAACTTCTCATAAATAACCTTGTAAGCGCAACTACATGTACTTTGAAACTACTCAACTGGCAACAAACTTTTGAGGTCGTGTTTACGTCACAGGACATGACCTTTTATTGGTCATTGCGCTATACGAAAATCAGATTGCACTTTTGTTGTTTGAGATACTTGGATAACCACCGAGGCCCACGCACCTTGTGGGTTCTTGTATTTCTTAAAAGTAGATGTAAAGGCAAAAATAACGAACAGTGATCAATCTCGTAAGTCCCAAATAAAAACCAAAACAAGAGTTTGGGCAAACACGGAAACCTGGACACACCAGAGGTGGGATCAGGTGTCTAGGAGGAGTAAACATGCCCTGTTGCCGGTCACACCGCGCGACCATATCTTGATCAGGTTAACAGCAAATCCGTAGTCAATCAGTGTGTGAAAAACGGCTTAACAATGGCTATGAAACGTATCAGACGCATTTGACTCAATGTAGGTCATACTTGGTAAATTAAATTGTTATTATAACGACATAGAATTTACGGAATATGCTGCGTGACTGTTGAAACCCATGCACAAACAACTTGTCTGTAAGCTAGCTTGCCTCGATTAAAAAACTGATCATACGCTAGATGTTAGATCCGTCTCGATTCGCATACACGTGCTAGCGGATCGAACATCATTTAATTAGATAGGTCCTCTTAATGTGCATGATTTGGAACGCATTTCAACATAATTCCCATTTCAGTGTTTTTACAGTACTTGTGCTTTCATTTCAGGCAAAATTTCTTTGAAGAAAGAGTCAAGAAATTACTCCAGACCAAAATTCAGACAGTTGTCACGTGATGTCAGTGGTGAAGTGTTCGATATTCCGGAGGACCACAAAGTTATCTTTGCATACGAATCGTTGCACGGAAAAACTACTCTTATTGGTGGGATCTGTTTTAGAATAGCCGACGTAGGTGTAACCATACCGACCACAGAGTTTGATTCAGAATTTTACCACGTCGTTGCTTTTCTATTTGTTAAAGGAGACTTTCAAGGATACGGTGTGGGCAGACGACTCTTAGACAAAGCGGTCACGTTTATGTTAAACGTCATCAAACGACCCATTCGTGTGCAAAGTGCAGAAAGGGCTGTGCCATTTTTTGAGAAAATGGGTTTTGTGCAAGTACAGGCACCTTTTGAAAGCATGTGCGGGCCCCGCTTGTTTAGGTTTCTTTACAATATGGAAAAAGCTTAAGATGTGAAATTGTGGAAACGGTAGTGATGAATACGTGTTCAAATGTCCACTTATTGTAATTTTATCGATATGAAACATTCTTCTGCAATCTGTTCATGAATGCAGTCGATCTTATTGCTTGAAACCCCAGGAACCTGGAACACTGTGCAGAGACATATCTGTTTGCATGTAATATAAAATACAACATGTGATAACTCAATTTTTATTATGCATTATTAGACTAGGATACATTCATTTATATAGGTATAACATTCCGATTAAATAAATGTTATGTACTATAAGTGCGTCACAGTAATTAGCACATGAACTAATATTCAACAAAGTTTATTTAGAAAATACATTTCAGTTTGAGAATACATGCGTCGCAATTCATAACTGCATGCATTTTCAAAAAATGAAATACATGTGTATGTCTTGTATCTACATATTCTACTCCGATTTCTGTAAGGATTCCCAGCCGCTAAAAATAGACATACACATGTACTATATATGTATAGTGTATCAGTAACATTGTAGTTCTGTATTCATACGCCCATCGCCTACAACGGCAGCACGTTCATGAGGAAATGTCTTGCATTACAATATTTAAAATATCTAAGACAAATGCGTTAGAAATGTAAATGTTTACATATAGTACATCAGACCACAGCCACATGTGTTCACATCAATAATACAATCATGTAATACTAATTGTATTTGGAAATTGATTACGTAAGATTTGCAAANTGTAATACTAATTGTATTTATATTGTCACATTTGGAAATTGATTACGTAAGATTTGCAAAACCACTTACACATAATAATAACTAAAGTAATTCTCGGGCATTTGGAAATGTATCCTAATTGTAGTACATGGGATAAGTATAAATGCTGTTGACACAGGTATGAAGTTTTATAGGGCTAGGTAATAACAACTCAACAGAACGAAGACCATGCTTGAGCTGATCCAGTTGACACCTGGCGCGGAGCTGGTCGACACGTCAAAGCTGATGTAAACTTTCCTTCCGTTCAGCGGTTGCGGAGGTCGCCAATTGTCCACCATACTTTCCGTTCCTGATTTGTCGAAGTATACTTCACGAAGCTTTTGTAACTGGCGAAATATAATTAAAAATGAAATGCCAAGGGAACTGAATATGACAAAATGCAAAATACATTTGAACAGCAGCAAAATTATCGTCACCCCAGGTGTTCAGTTCAGTTTATGATGATTACACTCAAACCATGGAATGACACATAAAACGTATAAATTACCTATATTATACGTTAATAATTACTTACAGGGGTCAATCAAACACAGAGTTTGGAGAACAGACAATATTGTTCATTTCCATAATAAAAAGATGCAACTCTCTCTTAAGGACCCTTTATACACTAAATGAAAAAAAAATTTTAGACACTGAGAAAATTAAATCACATTAAGGTGTTATATTTAGTGTATCTAAATGGTTTTTGATATATGGTACGGGCCATTTACCCCAGGAAAAATGTTCAAGATATGAAGTATTGATGAAAAGAAATTACCATTACTCCACTTGAATGAAAACAAAACATGCAAATAAAGAGTTCAGTTAACTTATCTTACCTTCTGACATGTTACAAATGATTGAACTGATTAAGAATTTGGTAATACCCACAAAAATTACTTAAAATTTCAATTTAGATCTAAGGGCAGAAACTCTAATTGCTTAAAATTACAAGCTCTTTTGTTGCAGTGTAGAGAGGGTCCTTAAAGGGCATCATTTCACAATTTGTTTTCTATCTCCAAAATTGAAGACTTCCAATGATAAAAGTTACAGAAAACGCAAACATCATTCAATCCCTTCAGAATTATTTGATGTGATGAAAATATATTAATACAACTACTGACAGTGTTTTTGCAGCATGTATATCTACAAGTGCATTGCATTTGCTTTCTCCAAAGAGAGGTAACTCAGAATTTATGTATGAATAATTGTGCAAATTATAGTGCAAATTACATCCTTCATTGATCAACTGTTATCTTTTCCAAACACAGGAAATATGGTCTGATTTTTTCTCTCAAAGAATATCTAAGGGTACTATGACTTTATAGTAAGAATAGATCTATTAAATATATTCAGATAACGAACGTTGCGTATGACTTTAAAACTCGAGGATCTTTGGAAGACATAAGTTCACGAAAAGTGTCAATGCGGGTTAGATGACTGTTTCATACCTGTTCTTCTGACATGTAAATTAGGTCCCTGAACACTGTCCACTTGACCGTCTCTAAGCAAGGTGGCGTGGTCAGACCCCCCATGTATCTGTAATAGTCCCTTATCCGCATGGGAAGCAAGTGACGAAGTTTGAAGGGAGAGGAAGTGGTATTTATAACGTACCTGTCGTCTGAAATGTAAATGATACACTTTATATAACATGATCTTCTTTTAATTAAACGAAAACATGTACAGCAAATGATTGATTAATGAGGATCGATTTTAATCATAACCAGTTGGGTGGACACTTCGCCGAGAGGATGTGATCGAGAGGCCATTATATCCCTCTCAGTCATTTACCGAGCGATTTCTTCCCGTGTGATAGTTTGGGTACATACGTACATCGATACACAGTACATTTTGAATATACATGGACAGAGAAAAAGAGAACATTTGCTGAATTGTTGCACAAACATATAATTTATCCATGTTGTTCTATGCCATGTAATTAAATTGTCGCATGGTGCAAGGACTATTTTGCAGCTGTTAACAGAGGTGCAAGTCAAGCTTGAGCAACCGTGGCGCAATTTTTTTGCATCACGTTCTGTTAGATATTACAGATTATTACCTAATTGTTCTATTTTATTGTAATATGGCATTTGTTTGACTGTTTCCTGGAGGTTTTGGTGTTTTACGTTACAAGGGTGTTATAACGAGTTTGACTGTTACCATTTCTGGATTAAAGAACTGGTTGCATCGAACAACGTAAAATCGACAAAAACCTATCCCTAATTGTGACGCAAGAAAACGCGTAATTTGCGTAAGTAAAAATTTTATAAACCAAAGTAACACAACGATTTCAAACGATTTGAATTACTCTGTATTGTTTTTAATGATTTTATTTGTTGACCAAATAATTAAAGGATTAATAGTAATCATAATTTGATCTAATTAGTATTAGTCTTTTATGAATATTTAATACAAAATCTTCTTAAATAATTAGGGCAACAGTTCTCTTGGTCATCAACCGATACCTATGGAGACAATGGATTTGGACTTGTTACCCAAAATACCATCGGAATAACTGTATACTGTTAAATGCGCAACGTAAATTGCGCTAAACTATCCCATTGTGACGCAAGAAACAGCGTTAATTTGACGTAAGTAAAAAATGTTTAAAAACCAAAGTAAACACGATGTCAACTGATTGGAATATACTCTGTAATTTGTTTAATTTTATTTTTGAAATAATTAAAGAGGATTAATAGTTCCCATAATTTAGTCTCCAAGTTAGTATTTAGTCCTTATTAATGAATATTTTTTATAGAAAATATCTTTATAAAATAATTAGGTCAACAGTTCTCTGGTTCATCGCCCGATACCTTGGGACTAATGATTTGGATCTGTTACCTAATACCATGGTAAATAAACTGTTATACTGCTTACATAGCGCAATCGTAAATGCGCAAAACTATCCCATTGTGCGCAAAGAAACGCGTAATTTGACGTAAGTAAAATGTTTAAAACCAAAGTAAACACGATGTCAACGATTTGGAATTACTCTGTAATTTGTTTAATTTTTATTGTTGAAATAATTAAAGGATTAATAGTTCCAATAATTTAGTCTAATTAAGTATTTAAGTCTTTTATGATTTTTTAATAGAAAATATCTTATAAATAATTTAGGTCACAGTTCTCTTGGTCATCCCCGATAACCTTGGGACAATGCATTTGGACTGTTACCCAAATACCCATGGAATCTGTATACTGTTACATTGCGCAACGTAAATGCGCAAAACTATCCCATTGTGACGCCAGAAACGCGTAATTTGACGTAAGTAAAAAATGTTTAAAACCAACAGTAAACACCGATGTCAACGATTGGAATACTCTCGTATTTGTTTAATTTTTTATTGTTGATATAATTAAAGTATTAAATGCGTTCATAATTTGTTCTAATTAGTATTTAGTCTTTTATGAATATTTTTAATAGAAAATATGCCATTTGACTTCTTTATAAATTAATTAGGTATAATAGAAGGTTATTCCAGGGTAATTTGGGTGGACAGTCCAAACCATTTCCCTCGTATCGGGAATGACCAAGAGAACGTTGCCCATCGGCCTGCGGCCTCAAGGCAACAGTTCTCTTGTATCCCGATACCTTGGAGACAATAAGTTTTGGACTGTTATCAAATACCATGAATAACCTGTTACTAAAGAGAGAGAGAGAAGAGAAGAGAGAGAGAGAGAGAGAGAAGAGAGAGGAGAGGAGAGAAGAGAGAGGAGAGAGAGAGAGAGAAGAGAGAGAATCTTTTCATAAAATGCAGTATGTATTCATAGATTTTGTTTACAAAATTCTGTCCGTTGTTTCTTTTAATTACTTTCTTCTGTACGTTTGATAAGGCACCGACGAACTGACCAAAGTTAGCATTGTGGATTGGGCCAACCTACAACAACAAATATACATGTATATACAGTTACTATAGAATAGATTGACATAGCAGTATACACGTAGATTTTATGTCTAAAATTAGAATTTTCTACAGATTTCATTTTATACATCCGTGGAGGGCGGACGTACATGTAAAACTATGGTTCTATGTATAGGTACCTCTATGAAAAATCCAAGACTGCAAGCCCGTCCACCTTGGTTAGAGCGTTCGTTAAAAGCTGGGTACTTTGTATTGTAGTGGACAATATGGAGTGATAATAAATAGCATGTCTCGTTACTATAAGCCTGGAGAGCGGACCCTTAGGAGAGTGGGCGGATTTCAAAGTAAGTGTAAGGTTCACCACCTACATGTATAAATGACTTATTTTCCCTGCCTTGATATCCCCAGAAACATGACAACACCCCCCCCCCCCCCCCCCCCAGCCTTGGTGATATATAAACATAATGTAATTTGAATAGTGTATCTAGATCAAAGGATTCCAGATCTCGCTTTCAGAGGATATTTTATGTCAATGATATACCGGTACGTCTGGCTAATATGATAATAAGTATGTCTTAAAGACATCGCATGTCATTTATTTTTTATACCCCCACAAACAAGTTTGGGGGGGGGGGTATATAGGAATCACTCTGTCTGTCCGTCTGTCTGTGCAGATTCGTGCCGGGCCATAAACTTCTTTGTTCTTTGAGGTAGCCATACATATTTGGCCAGGTGTGTCACTATGAGACGATGTGTCGCGTATATTGGTGACCTCTGTATGACCTGATTCTTTGACCTCAAGGTCAAAGTTATCACAGTTTTTTAACATGAATTCATGTCGGGCCATAACTTCTTTGTTCTTTGCCAATAGGCATCTGTATTTGGCACATGGATGCATCAACCATGAGACGATGTGTCATGTACTCTGTTTGTCTGTCCGTCTGTGTGTGTTTGATTCGTGCTAGGCCATAACTTCTTTATTCTTTGACATATGCATTCCATATCTAGCATATGGGTGTATCAATATGAGAGGATGTATTCATACATTCATGATTAATAATTGACCTTTTGACCATATGAACCTTGACTTTTGACCTCAAGGTCAAAGGTAGAACGTTCTGTAACATGGATTAATATTTGGCATGTGAGTGTATCACCATGAAAGGATGTGTCCTTACATTGATGACTCTGTATAACGTTACCTTGATCTCAATCAAATATAGGGTTTTTAAATATGGATTTTTGTCCGGGCGATATCTGTTTGTGTCAAGCTCTAGTGACTCAAGTGAGGGCGTAAAGATAATGTGGGGGGGGGGGGGGGGGGGGTCTTTGTGAGTTTTTTCTCAAGTATTTCCTGGATGTTTTTTTTTCATCATGTGCGTTATGTAAGCTTGAACTGCATCTCCTGTTATCTAGCCTTCTACAACTTTTAATTATGGCTTCAACAAATTCCGGTTTTGTTTTTTCGACTTAAAAATGAAACATTCCGCTGATAGAGGCGTGGTTGTTCCTGTTAAGTTACTCTTTAATAGATTGTCTTCCTTAAACTTTGGGACAATATCGTGAAGGAATACAGCCCAATTTATATTTAAATAACAATTAATCCCACTGGGGTAGAAAAGTGTAAAGAACAAACAGTTGAACTTTCATATGTATTTTACACGGTAAGGAAAAATTCATGAAAGGTAACATACCCAATATTTACCATCAATTCGCAGAGTTTGACTGAAAAAAACTACATCAAGCTTCTTTTATCCTTTACGACACAAAACAATCAATTTATTTCATTGTCGTTGCTTTCTCTGGTTGCACGTTTTTACCATCATGTTCTGTTGTTTTCTATGCCATGTAAATTAATTGTCGCAGTGAATGACTATTTTGCATGCTAGTTGACAATAAGGTGCAAGTAAGCCTTGGCAACGCGCAATTTTTTCCTTGTTCTGTTATAACAGACTGGTCACTATATATCCATTATATGTAAATGTAAAGGCAAAGATAACGAACAGGTGATCAATCTTCGTAGTCCTAAATAAAAACCAAGAGTTGGCACAGACCGACCCCGACATCGGGCAGTATTGCATCAAAAAGTCACATCATGAATTTTTTAGGAACTAAATTTGGTATTCTTTATCAAATGCCTTTTCAAGATTAGAGTCAATGATTAAATAAAATATTCAGAATATCGTCGGAGGTCCGTACTGCCCTATACTCGACTACATGTATGTATAGTTTGTTTGAATTATGATTACGTTTTAACACGAATGTTAACTTCGCCTATTTATAATATTTCAGATTCCCAACATATTGTTACTTCGTTAGAAACTCCCATACCGTTCTTCTATCTAGTCAGCCAAGCTAAAAAAAATTAAGCAACATCAATTCTGCCCTAACCATCTCTATACAAGTCGTTATGATAAAACTGTAAAAACGAACTTATTTTTTCTTTTAGTTAATCCAGAAAAGAAATTTATTATTATACTGTTAATTTGTTTTAATTAGGATTACATGTAGGGTAACTTTGAATGCATTTAGTTTGGCTCAAAAGAGGGAAAATGTAACATTATCAGATCGACCACAGAAAAGATGTACGACTGCTTTATATGTTCCGTAGAATTAACATTGAATGTTAAATTTTTAAGCATGAGCCACGGTGTTCTTTGGTGCAAAAGCATCAACTGCTTGATTCAGATCCAATCCTTATACTGCAAAAACAACAGGCAAGTTGTATCTCTGACATCAACCATATTCCAAAATTGTGCGGTAGAGTTGACGGTGCAAAGGAATGGTAATTTTTGTTTTATAGATATTTTTTGAATGCGTTTATTTTCAAAAATTCATAGTGAGCATATTTTGTAAAAAAAACTTTCCCATAGTACAAGAGTAATGTGATTGGAACTTTGTCTTACATTGAAAATATTCTAACAACGAACACGGAAATTTTTGATATACAAACATATACTATTATAACTCTCTGAAGGTTTATCAACTTTTGACAGCAATGCACGGGATTTAATTACATCGTTTGATGACCACTTCTCGATGAGGGTTCTTCCAAAGATTCCACGAAATGATTCCCAACCGCATCTGAGTGGTCAACGTGAGCGGTGAATAAAGACATAGGTACTTAGCAATTATACCTGCTGTTGTAGAATTGGCTCGATATACATTTGATGCTCAAGTCATCGTTGACGACAACATTCAAGGTTAAAATCCGGCAATTTACGTGACGCTGATGCTTGCCTTGTGGAGAAACGCTCCCTGAAACGTTTGACTTCGTATCCACAACCTTGTCATTACCGGTTTTGGTGGGATTAATCAAAAGTTTCACGTTTCCATATTTATCTAACACGGAGAGATGATCACGAGGATATGTGAAGATTATCAGCAGAATTAGTTGAGTTGTAGTGTGGCTGGCTTTTGGTAATTGAGTCTTAATTCGTATAATCAGCCATGTGTTCCGCGTCAAATTCTAAGTCAAAAGCTAATAAATTTCAACGGAGAGATAGAATGTCACGCAGATCGTGCAAACAATTGTCCTGTGTAATAGTCCATTAACAAAACCAAACTGAAACCGACCCTTCCCCCCCCGACATTAATATTGATTTCTCATTTGCGGCCATTTCCGATGTTTGTTTAATATATTCCATATACAACCACCAGGAACAGTTTATCGTCGGTCTTCAAATGATGCATCGTATAGGATTGTAATCACAGCTTGCGCCAATGAAGCACTACTTATGATATTGTTATCGTCATTATGATTCTTGTCTACTGATATACAATGTTGTAACACTGATATATTGGCGTTTTCGATTCGCCGACCTACATTTAATTTAGCTATAAACCGACCTTCCAACGGCTAGATAACCCGTGGGGTTCGGGTTCAGAATAGGTCCCCAGCATCCCGTTGCGCTGTCGTAAGACAAGGATAAAAACCGAGGTCCCGTGTCACAGCAGTGTGGCAGGGAAAAAGATACCCTCCTGCTCAAAGGCCCTCGAGTGCCGGAGCATAGGCATAAATTTTGCAGCCTTCACCGGCATTGGTGACGTCTCCATATAGAGTGAAATATTCTCCGGAGGGACGTAAAAACAATACAATTCAACGCTAGATACAAGGATGTCAAAGCAAACCAAGAAATCTTTTCATTTCTTT
>CAJDSM010001705.1:12178-27800 GCA_903981925.1 Ostrea lurida
CTCCAAAAGAAATGAAAAGATTTCTTGGTTTGCTTTGACATCCTTGTATCTAGCGTTATTGTATTGTTTTACGTCCCTCCGAGAATATTTCACTCATATGGAGACGTCACCAATGCCGGTGAAGGCTGCAAAATTTAGGCCTATGCTCGGCACTCAGGGCCTTTGAGCAGGGAGGGATCTTTTTCCTGCCACACCTGCTGTGACACGGGACCTCGGTTTTTTCCTGTCTTACGACACGCAAGGGATGCTGGGGACCTATTCTAACCCGGAACCCACGGGTTATCTAGCGTTGGAAGGTCGGTATAGCTAAATAAATGTAGGTCGGCGAATCGAAAACGCAATATATCAGTGGTTACAACATGTATATCAGTAGACAAGAATCATAATGACGATAACAATATCATAAGTAGTGCTTCATTGGCGCAAGCTGTGATTACAATCCTATACGATGCATCATTTGAAGACCGACGATAAACTGTTCCTGGTGTATATGGAATAATTAAACAAACATCGAAATGGCGCAAATGAGAAATCAATATTAATGTCGGGGGGTCGGTGTTCAGTTTGGTGTTAATGGACTATTTACACAGGAAATTGTTGTTGCGTGACATTCTATCTCTCGTTGAAATTTATTAGCTTTGACTTAGAATTTGACGGAACACGATGGCTGATTATACGAATAAGACTCAATACAAAAGCCAGCACACTACAACTCAACTAATTCTGCTGATAATCTTCACATATCTCGTGATCATCTCTCGTGTTAGATAAATATGGAAACGTGAAACTTTGATAATCCCACCAAAACCGGTAATGACAAGTGTGATACGAAGTCAACGTTCAGGGACGTTTCTCCACAGGCAAGCATCAGCGTCACGTAAATGCCCGGATTTTAACCTTGAATGTTGTCGTCAACGATGACTTGAGATCAAATGTATTATCGATGCCAATTCTTACAACCAGGTATAATGCAGTACCTATGTCTTTATTCACCGCTCAGTTGACCACTCAGATGCGGGAATCATTTCGTGAATCTTTGGAAGAACCCTCATCGAGAGTGGTCATCAAACTGTGTAATTAAATCCGTGCATTGCTGTCAACAAGTTGATGAACCTTCAGAGAGTTATAATAGTATATGTTTGTATATCAAAATTCCGTTGTTCGTGTAGAATTTTTCAATGTAAGAAAAGTTCAATCACATTACTCTTTGTACTATGGAAGTTTTTTTTACAAAATTATGCTCACTATGATTTTTGAAAATAAACGCATTCAAAAAATATCTATAAAACAAAAATTACCATTCCTTGCACCGGTCAACTCTGACCGCACAATTTTGGAATATGGTGATGTCAGAGATACAACTTGCTGTTGTTTTTGCAGTGATAAGGATGTGATCTGATCAAGCAGTTGATGCTTTTGCACCAAGAACACCGTGCTCATGCTTAAAAATTTACATTCAATGTTAATTCTACGAACATATAAAGCAAGTCGTACATCTTTTTGTGGTCGATCTGATAATGTTACATTTCCCTCTTTTGAGCCAACTAAATGCATTCAAAGTACTACATGTAATCCTAATTAAACAAATTGACAGTATAATAATAAATTTCTTTTGGATTAACTTAAACAGAAAAAATAAGTTCGTGTTTTACAGTTTTATCATAACGACTTGTATAGGAGATGGGGTTAGGAGCAGAATTGATGTGCTTAATTTTTTTTAGCTTGGCTGACTAGATAGAAGAACGGGTGGGAGTTCTAACGAAGTAACAATATGTTGGGAATCTGAAATATATAAATAGGCGAAGTTAACATTCGTGTTAAACGTAATCATAATTCCAAACAAACATATACATACATGTAGTCGAGTATAGGGCAGTACGGACCTCCGACGATATTTGAATTATTTTATTTATCATTGACTCTAATCTTGAAAAGGCATTTGATAAAGAATACCAAATTTAGTTCCTAAAAAATTCATGATGTGACTTTTTGATGCAATACTGCCCGATGTCGGGGTCCGTTGTGCCAACTCTTGGTTTTTATTTAGGACTTACGAAGATTGATCACTGTTCGTTATCTTTGCCTTTACATTTACTATAATGGAATATATAGTGACAGTCTGTTATAACAGAACAAGGAAAAAATTGCGCGTTGCTCAAGGCTTACTGCACCTTTTGTCAACAGCATGCAAAAATTAGTCATTGCACCGTGCGACAATTAATTTACATGGCATAGAACAACAGAACATGATGGATAAAAAACTGTCAAATCAGATGAAAGCACGACAATGAAATAAATTGTTGTTTTGTGTCGTAAAGATAAAAGAAGTTGATGTAGGTTTTTTTCAGCAAACCTGCGATTGATGGTAAATGGATTTACCTTTCATGCAATTTTTCCTTACCGTTGTAAAATACAATATGAAAGTTCAACTGTTGTTCCTTTACACTTTTCTACCCATTGTGGGATTAATTGTATTATTTAAATATAAAAGTTGGGCGTGTATTCCTTCACGATATTGTCCCAAAGTTTAGGAAGACAATCTATTAAACGAGTAACTTAAAGGAAGCAACCCGCCTCTACAGCGGAATGTTTCATTTTTTAAGTCGAAAAACAAAACCGGAATTTGTTGAAGGCATAATTAAAAGTTGTAGAAGGCGATAACAGAGATGCAGTTCAAGCTTACATAAACGCGCACATGATGAAAAAAAAACACCAGGAAATACTGTGAGTAAAAAAACTCACAAAGCCCCCCCCCCCCCCCCCCCCCCCCACATTATTCTTTACGCCCTCACTTGACGTCACTTGAGCTTGACACAAAGAGATATGGCCCGACAAAAATCCATATTAAAAAACCTATAATTTGATTTGAGATCAAGGTAACGTTATTACAGAGTCATCAATGTAAGTGACACATCCTTTCCATGGTGATACACTCACATGGCCAAATATTAATCCATGTTACAGAACTTCTACCTTTGACCTTGAGGTTCAAAAGTCAAGGTTCATATGGTCAAAGGTCAATTATTAATCATGAATGTATGAATAACATCCTCTATATTGATACACCATATGCTTAGATATGGAATTGGCATATGTCAAAGAATAAAGAAGTTATGGCCTAGCACGAATCAAACACACACAGACGGACAGACAAACAGAGTACATGACCACATCGTCTCATTGGTTGATGCATTCCATGTGCCAAATACAGATGCCTTTGGCAAAGAACAAAGAAGTTATGGCCCGGGACATGAATTCATGTTAAAAAACTTGATAATTTGACCTTGAGGTCAAAGATCAGGTCATACAGAGGTCACCAATATACGCGACACATCGTCTCATAGTGACACACCTGGCCAAATATGTATGGCTCCTCAAAGAACAAAGAAGTTTATGGCCCGGGCACGAATCTTGCACAGACAACGGAACAGACAGAGTGTTCCTATATACCCCCCCCCCAAACTGTGTGGGGGTTATAAAAAATTAAATGACATGCGATGTTTTAAGACATATTATTATCATATTAGCCAGACGTTACCGGTATATTCATTGACATAAAATATCCTCTGAAAGCGAGATCTGGAATCCTTTGATCTAGATCACTATTCCAAATTACATTATGTTTATATATCACCAAGGCTGGGGGGGGGGGGGGGGGGGGTTGTCATGTTTTCTGGGGATATCAAGGCAGGGAAAATAAGTCATTTATACATGTAGGTGGTGAACCTTACACTTACTTTTGAAATCCGCCCACTCTCCTAGGTCCGCTCTCCGGCTTATAGTAACCGAACATGCTATTTATTGATCAGGCTCCATATTGTCCACTACAATACAAGTACCCAGCTTTTAACGAACGCTTCTAACCAAGGTGGACGGGGCTTGCAGTCTTGGATTTTTCATAGAGGTACCTATACATAGAACCTAGTACATGTACGTTCCGCCCTCACGGATGTATTAAAATGAAATCTGTAGAAAATTCTTAATTTTAGACAATAAAATCTACGTGTATACTGTTGTCAATCTATTTATAGTAACTTATATACATGTTATATTTGTTGTTGTAGGTTGGCCCAATCCACAACTGCTAACTTGGTACAGTTCGTCGATGCCTTATCAAACGTACAGAAGAAAGGTAATTAAAAGAAAACGGACAGAATTTTGTAAGCAAAATGCTATGATACATACTGGCATTTTATGGAAAAGATCTCTCTCTCTCTCTCTCTCTCTCTTCTCTCTCTCTCTTCTCTTCCTCTCTTCTCTCTCTTCTCTCTCTCTCTCTCTCTCTCTCTCTCTCTTCTCTCTCTCTCTCTCTCTTTAGTATACAGTTATTCCATGGGTATTGGGTAACAGTCCAAATATTGTTCCAAGGTATCGGGGTGACCAAGAGAACTGTTGCCTGAGGCCGGCAGGGCCGATGGGCAACAGTTCTCTTGGTCATTCCCGATACCGAGGGAAATGCGTTTTGGACTGTCCACCCAAATACCATGGGAATAACCTTCTTTTTTATTACCTAATTATTTATAAAGAAGTCAAATGGCATATTTTCTATTAAAAATATTCATAAAAGACTAAATACTAATTAGAACTAAATTATTGAACCATTTAATACTTTAATTATATTCAACAATAAAAATTTAAACAAAATACAGAGTATTCCAATCGTTGACATCGTGTTTACTTTTGGTTTAAACATTTTTTACTACGTCAAAATTACGCGTTTCTGCGTCACAATGGGATAGTTTTGCGCATTTACGTTGCGCATGGTAAACAGTATACAGTTATTCCATGGGTATTTGGGTTAACAGTCCAAATTGCATTGTCCCAAGGTTATGCGGGGATGACCAAGAGAACTGTTGCCTAAATTATTTATTAAAGATATTTTCTATTAAAAAATACATAAAAGACTAAATTTACTTAATTAGACTTAAATTATTGGAACTTATTAATCCTTTAATTATTTATCAACAATAAAAAAATTAAACAAATTACAGAGTAATTCCAAATCGTTGACATTCGTGTTTACTTTTGGTTTTAAACATTTTTACTTACGTCAAATAGCGTTTGCTTTGCGCACAATGGGATAGGTTTTGCGCATTTACGTTGCGCATGATAACAGTATTAACAGTTTATTTCATGGGTATTTGGTAACAGTCCAAATCATTGTCCCAAGGTATCGGGGATGACCAAGAGAACGTTGCCTAATTATTTTATTAAAGATATTTTCTATAAAAATATTTCATAATAAGGACTAAATACTAACTTAGACTAAATTATGAACTATTTAATCCTTTAATTATTTCAAAAATAAAAATTAAACAAATACAGAGTAATTCCAATCGTTGACATCGTGTGTACTTTGGTTTTAACATTTTTTTACTTACGTCAAATTACGCTGTTTCTTGCCGTCACAATGGGGATAGTTTTGCGCATTTACGTTGCGCATTTAACAGTATACAGTTATTCCATGGTATTTTGGGTAAACAGTCCAAATCATGCTTTTATCCATAGTTACTGGGATGACCAAGAGAACTGTTGCCTAATTATTTATAAAGATATTTTTCTAAAACATAAAAGACTAAATACTAATTAGACAAATTATGAACTATTAATCCTTTAATTATTTCAACAATAAAAATTAAAACCAATACAGATATTCAAATCGTTTGAAATCGTTGTTTACTTTGGTTTTAAAAATTTTTTACTTTACGCAAATTACGCGTTTTCTTGCGTCACAATGGATAGTTTTTGCGAATTACGTTGCGCATGCAACAGTTCTTTAATCCAGAAGGTAACAGTCAAACTGTTTACACCTTGAACGTAAAAAACCAAAAACCTCCAGGAAACAGTCAAAAATGCCATGATTACAATAAAATAGAACAATTAGGTAATAATTCTGTAATTATCTAACAGAACGTTGATGCAAAAAAAAAATTGCGCCACGGTTGCTTTCAAGCTTGACTTGCACCTCTGTTAACAGCTGCAAAATCAGTCCTTTGCACCATTGCGACAATTTTTACATGGCATAGAACAACATGGATAAATTATATGTTTGTGCAACTATTCAGCAAATGTTCTCTTTTTCTCTGTCCATGTATATCAAAATGTACTGTGTATGATGACGTATGTACCCAAACTATCACACGGGAAGAATCGCTCGGTAAATGACTGAGAGGGATATAATGGCCTCTTCGATTCACATCCTCTCGGCGAAGTGTTCCACCCAACTGGTTATGATTAAAATCGATCCTCATTAATCAATCATTTGCTGTACATGTTTTCGTTTAATTAATAGAAGATCATGTTATATAAAGTGTATCAGTTTACAATTTCAGACGGACAGGTACGTTATAAATTACCACTTCCTCTCCCTTTCAACTTGTCACTGCTTCCCATGCGGATAAGGGGACTATTACAGATAACATGGGGGGTCTGACCACGCCCCCTTGCTTAGAGACGGTCCAAGTGGACAGTGTTCAGGGACCTATTTACATGTCAGAAGAACAGGTATGAACCCAGTCATTAACCCGCATTGACACTTTTCGTGAACTTTATGTCTTCCAAAGATCTCGAGTTTTAAAGTCATACGCAAACGTTCGTTACTGAATATATTTAAAGATCATATTCTTACTATAAAGTCATAAGTACCCTTAGATATTCTTTGAGAAAAAAATCAGGACCATATTTCCTGTGTTTGGAAAAGATAACAGTTTGCATCAAATGAAAGATGTAATTTGCACAATTATTCATACATAAATTTCTGAGTTACCTCTCTTTGGAGAAAGCAAATGCAATGCACTTGTAGATAATACATGCTGCCAAAACACTTGTCAGTAGTCTGTATTAATATATTTTCATTCACATCAAATAAATTTCTGAAGGGATTGGAATGAATTGTTGCGTTTTCTGTAACTTTTATCATTGAAGTCTTCAATTTTGGAGATAGAAAACAAATTGTGAAATGATGCCCTTTAAGGGACCCTCTCTCACTGCAACAAAAGGCTTGTAATTTTAAGCAATGTAGGAGTTATCTGCCCTTAGATCAAATTGAAATTTAATGTAATTTTTGTGGGTATTAAACCAAATTTCTTAATCAGTTTCAATCATTTGGTAACATGTCAGAAGGTAAAGGATAAGTTAATAACTCTTTATTTGCAATGATTTTGTTTCATTCAAGGAGAAGTAATGGTAATTCTTTTATCATACTTCATATCTTGAAACATTTTTTCCTGGGGGTAAAATGGCCGTACCATAATATTCAAAAACCATTTAGATACACTAAATATAACACCTTAATGTGGATTTAATTTTCTCAGTCGTCTAAAAATTTTTTTTTCATTTAGTGTATAAAGGTCCTTAAGAGAGAGTTGCATCTTTTATTATGGAAATGAACAATATTGTCTGTTTCTCCCAAACTCTGTGTTTGATTTGACCCCTGTAAGTAATTATTAACGTATAATATAGGTAATTTATTACGTTTTATTGTGTCATTCCATGGTTTTGAGTGTATTCATCATTAAACTGAACGAACACCTGGCGGTGACGATAATTTTGCTGCTGTTCAAATTGTTATTTTTTGGGCATTTTGGTCATATTTCAGTTTCCCTTGGCATTTCAGTTTTTAATTTATATTTCGCCAGTTACAAAGCTTCGTGAATTATACTTCGACAATACAGAACGAATATGGTGGGACAATTGGCGGACCTCGCAACGCTGAACGGAAGGAAAGTTACATCAGCTTTGACGTGTCGACCAGCTCCGCGCCAGGTTGTTCAAACGGATCAGCTCAAGCCATGGTCTTCGTTCTGTTGAGTTTGGTTATTACCTAGCCACTATAAAAACTTCCATACCTGTTTGTCAAAACAGCTTTTATACTTATCCATGTACTACAATTAGGATACATTCAAAAATGCCCGAGAATTACTTTAGTTATTTTATGTGTAAGTGGTTTTGCAAAAATCTTACGTAATCATCCAAATGTGACAACTATAATACATTAGTATTACATGTATTTATTGATGTGAACACATGTGGCTGTGGTCTGATGTACTATATGTAAAACATTTAATTTTCTAACGCATTTGTCTTAGATATTTTAAATATTGTAATGCAAGGACATTTCCTCATGAACGTGCTGCGTTTAGGCGATGGGCGTATGAATACAAACTTACAATGTTACTGATACACTATACATATTTAGTACATTGTGTATGTCTTATCTTTTTAGCGGCTGGGATCCTTACAGAAATCGGAGTAGAATTGTAGATTACAAGACATACACATGTATCTTCATTTTTTGAAAATGCATGCATTATGATTGCGACGCATGTTATTCTCAAACTGAAATGTATTTTTCTAAATAAACTTTGGTTGTAATATTAGTTCATGGCTAATTTACTGTGACGCACTTATAGTACATAACATTTATTTAATCGGAATGTTTATACCTTATATAAATGAAGTATCTAGTCTAATAATGCATAATAAAAATTGAGTTATCACATGTTTGTATTTTTATTACATGCAAACAGATATGTCTTGCACAAGTGTTTCCAGGTTTTCCTGGGGTTTTCAAGCAATAAGATCGACTGCATTCATGAACCAGATTTGCAGAGAATGTTTCATATCGATAAAATTACATAAGTGTGACATTTTGAACACGTATTCATCACTACCGTTTCCACAAGTTTCACATCTTAAAGCTTTTTTCCATATTGTAAAGGAAACCTAAACAAGCGGTGGCCGCACATGCTTTCAAAAGGTGGCCTGTACTTGACCCACAAACCCATTTTTCTCAAAAAATGGCACAGCCTCTTCTGCACTTGCACACGAATGGGTCGTGATGGACGTTTAAACAAAACGTGACCGCTTTGTTATAGAGTCGTCTGCCCACACTTCTTGAAAGTTCTCCTTTAACAAATAGAAAACAACGAGTCGTGGTAAAGTTCTGAATCAAACTCTGTGTCCGATGACATCTACGCGGCTAATTCAAAACAGATCCACAATAGAGTAGTTTCCGTGAAATCGAACAAAGATACTTGCTTCCAATATGTCAAACCTTTCACCACTTGACATTCACGGACAACTGCTGAATTTTGGTTGGAAGTAACTGACTCTTCTTCAAAGTATTTTGCCTGAATGAAGCACAAGTTACGTAAAACACTGAAATGGGAATTATGTTGAAATGGCCCAAATTATGCACGTGAGAACCTATCGTAATGAAATGACTACCTCCACACGTATGCGATCGAACGGATCTAACATCTACGGTAATGATTCAGTTTTTTGAATCGAGGCCAAAAGCTACTTACAGACAAGTGTTGTTGCATGGGTTTAACAGTCACGCCCAGCATTTCGTAAATCATTCAGTCTATGGTTGTAACCGTTCATTTAACACTTTTGGCTTCTTAAAAACAAGGGATAAATAACAATTTGTGGTAAATACGTCATTTTCCCGCTCCATGGTACCAAATTGGATGCAAATCGGTGATTTATAATAGTCAAAATGTTCCATGTCTTTCATGAATTAGGCTTTGATTCTCATTTGCAGACACAACATTGTTCTAAAGACGTGCCCCTCTCTTTTTCCCTCCAACAATTCTGTAGTTTCTCGACAGCCTGATCAGCGGATTTAGTTCTTCCTATAAGTTAAATTCCTTATGATATTCAAGAAGACATTATGTCGGCCACTTACATCTATCGGAGCGCGGGCTTTCTGGAATTGAGGTGCCTTTTTAAAAATAAGGACTTAAGATCCTTCATTTGACTATATTTATATCCCCCGCTATATAAAATGAAACCAGCGGGACGTATAAATGTGATACAATGAACAGAGGCATGTTTAGAGAAAGTCGGCATACCCTATGTGAGCGACTATTGGACACATTCACCTTCCTATCACCTTGGTATACAAGTTGTGAATCCCTAGATACCCTATAGCATGACGATGGTTCGTTCTTAGTGCGCAAACTTTTGTGTTTTGTATTTATTTGCGGACTTACGAGATTGATCACTGTTCGTTATTTTTGCCTTTACATCTACTTTTAAGACTGCAAAAAGGTTAGAAAGTCAAAGCTCACTTGTCATGTGACACAAGTAACCCCACCATGTAGAGCTAAGCTATGGTTGTTTCCGGGGGCTACTTACTTTGTGTGGTTATATACTTCCATCACAGCGTATCCTCAAATATAGAATAGAGCGATGTAATACGTCAGCTTTTAGATAAGAGTTCTTTTGTGTAGGAGGTACATTTAGTAGTATTTTAAATGTCTTAGTGGGACAGCGTGGACTTACAATCAATGAAAATGACAGTGGCGTTTATTAAAAGTGGTTTGTGTTTCAATTAGTAAATTAAAAAAAAGAAAGAAACACTCACACACACACACACCCAAATAAATAAATAAATAATGGTACCATCGACAGACACGTTTAACTGAGATGAAACCATAAAGTAATGTCTTATTTAAACGTAATATACTAGATATGGATCTTACGAGCAACGAATTAGACAACTTGATAAGATATAACTTGATAAAATGAGAATTTCAAGTATTTATTCACTCCCTGGGTCTGCTTACGTACCTGTAGCGCTTCCTGAGTTTGTGTTTTAATCGAATTCGGGTGATTAAATGTCCCATGAAAAACTTAATTAGCACATTCGGGTATCTTTCCAACTCCCGCCAGTAAACAATTTAGTTTCGCTCCTTACTGCGCACGAGAGTTCTCTTAAGGGACATAACTCGGACGCAGCTGAAAACATGCGTAATGGACATCATCAGATGATTTCAAGACTGCCAAGACCGTCCTTAAATACGCGAGGTCCGAGAAATACCACCCTTCCGGTTCTACTAAAAGACAATAAGCAACAATAAGTAACAACAAGTAACAATAAGCAACAATAAATACCAGCAAGTGACGATATTTAACTAATTACAGCTATTTACATATCATTAGAGGATAGGAATGGATATCTAGCGATGAGTAAATTTGTAACCAACTAACCGTGGAAATTTCAACATTGCCGGCTGACCTTGAGCTGGCTTACGTATCGATCAGGGGTGCAAGTACACGTAGTTTCGACCTTTTTCAAAATCGAACCCTACTTCGCTCGGTCTTAAGTTTTTTAATTATCAAATTAATAAATGTTTTTTTAACGTACTCTGTTGTTGTGAAGCTCTTTGTAGGATAAACTCGAGTGTTAAAATGCACCGTTAAGTATAATTATCGAACGCACTTTGAACACGTGCGATCGCACGATTATGAGACTTTAATAGCATTAATTATGCTGTTATTTTGGAATATTTGAAATGTTAACGGTATGGATATATAGAACATACCTTGTTGGACATGACTGCAACAACCTTCTCTTTTTCTTTCACGTGAATAAACCCAACGACTCTCGAAAGATCTATTTTGACTAAATAGCTTTTTACAAAATAACACACAAATTTGTGAAACCAAAATTGCATACATTTGTTGAAATCAGTTGTTATTGTTACTTCATGTCATATTTGTTATATGCTCTTGTCATGCCCCATGTGGGCCCATTCTTATGGAAAATAAAAGTATTGTATTATTGTTGCTTATTGTTGCTTATTGTTACTTATTGTCTTTTAGTTGGTGGATTATGATTGAATAATTGTTATGAGTTTATTTTATGTAGAACAATCACCCCATCTCAAATCTTCATGTCACAGTATACGTCTGTGTAAAGCTTATTCAGTGTGAAAATGATAAAGAAATGCTAATCTGAGTGATATATAGGATACTCATAACAAAAGCATTCAAACGCTTAACGCAACTTACAACGTATAAAGACACGACTAATAAAACATTTTACTACTAGTTTAAAAGATTTGCAGGGTAAGACGCCATATTTCTGATCTATGGACCGCGGTAGTTAGGCCCAAACCGGCCTAATGATCAAGAACGCTTAATGTTGTATGGTCCGAATTTCGACAGATTTTTCCGCCTCTTAAAAAACCTGTTAAATCCTAGCACGGTTATTAAATTTCCGGTGGGTTATGGAGATTATTTCATCATGTGAGTAGCTGTCACGCAAACTCTGAACCGAGTGTTCGCCTGCTGACAAAACAACATCTTTAGAATCATCTCTTTTTTTTCTATTTGAGTGATTAATGTTAACAATATGATTACGGGTCTGGGAATTAAAACTTCAATTTTACATTAGTTAATCCGCTTTTAAGTAATTTTGTACAAATAAAGACAGATGAACATCGCGCTATTTATAGCTTAATTTTGTTTATCAGGAAACATAGAAGGTTTCCTCGCGGATTTTGTTCAGATTTTAGTAGTAAAGTCTGACGCTACCAAATTGTTCCGGGTCGTGGACAAACTTTCAAACGAGGTTTTTATTTGCAAACACGAATCCTTGATGTTGATGACTGGGCTAAAATTAAATCCTGGAAAATCCATAAAAATCCCCCTGACTGATGTAAACGACCCCCATCCGCCAGGCCCGCCATCAGTCACTAAACAAAAACACTATTATGTAATTGTCATGTTTAATGAAGTCGCGTTTTGGTTTGCTAAATATGATAGCACATTCTGGCTTATAATTCAATTCCAAGGAAAGAAATTGTCACATTCATCACTAATGGGAAATAGCCTCCATTAGGGGGCGTCAACGATTTTACGTAATCTATCCGATAACATTGTCGCTGTGATTACAGAAAACACACTTTTTCTTTGTAGTCTTTGAACACACTGTAGCCTCTAGTGTTGATATTTCTGGTCACATAAAAGTCTGGAGTTTGTGGAAAAATACATGAAGCATTTGTCAAAATGGATTACGGTGGAATTAAACTTCTATGTTAGGATAGAAAATACGTGAACGTTATAATGTCCATGACAACAATTCGCTGCATCTTTCTATAAATTGGGTGTCAGTTCTCAAAGCGTCAACAAGGCTGCGTGTCCATCTACGTTACATACAAGACCACGCCACAGGTGTCAATCCTGGCTATCATACTATCCTATAATTCTCAGAGACACATAACTTATGGTCCACGATCATTACGCTGCCTAAAATTACATAGTGCACACATCAAGATATCTTGAATTGAAATAAGTTATTAATAAATTTTAATAAATGAATTCATTAATAAAATAGTAAAATAAAACACTTTTATACAACAAACAGGATGCGTTGTTAAATTGGTTTGAAAGATCCATCAACGCTAAATGTGACGTCACAATGCTCTGTTTACGCCGGCTGGCCAGTGTTGTATTCCTCGCTTTAAATGTATAGTAGTTTACGAAAATCCCAATCCCAAAATGTCTGCATGGAGAAGGTTGATTTTACGTGCAATCGATCTCTGGCGGAAATGTGTCCTGGCTACGTCACAACTCGTTGCGCCTTTCTATATATAGAGTTGTCCATCCTAGCTACGTCACAGCTCCCTACATCTTTTTACGACATCTACATCGCAGCGTGATAGATCTTTCAATATACAGGTGTTTATCCTAGCTTCATCATCAGATCGCTACATTACTATACGTCTCAGCTCGCTACATTTGCGTCACAGCTCGCACCATCTTTCTATATACAGGTGTCTATCGTAGCTACTTTACAGCTCGCTTTATCTACGTCACAGCTCGCTATATATACGTCACATCTTGTTATATCTACGTCACAGCTCGCTACATCTGCGTCACAGCTTGCTACATCTGCGTCACAGCTCGCTACATCTACGTCATAGCACGCTACATCTTTCTATATACAGGTGTCTATCCTAGCTACGTCACAGCTCCTACATCTTTCTATATACATGTTTCAATCCTATCTACGTCACAGCTGTCTACATCTTTCTATATACAGGGTCTATCCTAAGGCTACGTCACAGCTCCTACCATCTTCTCTAATAGTACAGGTGGGTCTATCCTAGCTACGGTCACAGCCTCGGCTAACAACTTTCTATATACAGATGTCTATCCTAGCTACGTCACAGCTCTACATCTCTCACATACAGTGTCTATCCTAGCTCGTCACAGCTCCTACATCTTTCTATGGTCAGGTGTTCAGATCCTACTACGTCACAGCTCGCTACATCTTTCTATATATTCAGGTGTCTAACCTATCTCCGTCTAGCAGCTTCCTACATCTTTCTATATACAGGTGTCTCATCCTACTAAGTCACAGCTCTCTACAATCTTTCTATATACAGGTGTCCTGTAGCCCTTAATTTATAGGGCTATCAGCTCGCACAAGCTGTCGCTACAATTTTTATATTACAGGTGTTCCTATCCTAGCACGTCACAGCTCCTACCATTTTCTATAATACAGGTGATCTATCCTAACTAACGTCACAGCTCCCTACATATTTCATATACAGGTTATATCTCATCTAGTCCGCTACAATTTTTTATCAGTGTCTATTCTCGCTACGTCCATCGCTCTAACATCTTTCTTAACGGTCATAGCAGCAAGGCTCGGTCATTCTGAGAGTCAAACCTGTGTAATTAGGAACCTTACTTGGCCAAGTCTCCTGGGACGATTCTGGGTCGTGATATCATCTAAAAGCTGTACGTCCCTCAACTGACAAAGCTAGACAATTCTTTAGCTAAATTAGACAGGACACCGTATAGTTAATGCATTCAAATGTCTACTTACATGTTATAATGTAAAGAGATGTAGATAGTGTTTTGTAATGATGCAGCCTAATGGTGCTGTCTCGGTGAAGTACACCGGATGAGGGGGTGGGGGGGTGTCTTTCCTCGCTTTGCTGCTGGTAGCTCAGTCGCCAATCATCTGAATAGAAGATCGCGGATTCAGGTAACAAACATGGGGTTTTAAAAACATATTTTTTTTAACTGAAATCGATATTTGAATAAATGGAACATAAATTTGAATAGGCCCTATTTCTCTGGGGTGTTATAGTTTAACTCTTTATTACCGATAGAAATAAAAAACAAAACAAATTGTTTGATGTGGAGAAATAAGAAACTTAGTGACTGTCTTCATTTTGTTGCAGATCGTAACGACTAAAGGGTTTTCGATTGGACATCCGCTGCCCAGTTTCGCGGTGTCAGGGGGAGCAAGGACTGATGACCAAACAACAAAGCCTGCCGGAAACTGGTCACTGTACGAGACACCGAGCGGGTCACTAAAGGACGCGGGGAGGGTCAAAATAAAAGGTATACAATGTACACTCGGCTATCGTCGCGTAACTGTGTACCCAGCTGTTGGCTATCGCTTCTCTCTCAAGTACAACATGGAAGCACAAATTTCTTGAACAGCCAGGATCGGGCTTGTAATCGTTAATTCACGTATAGATGGAGATTTCATTTTCGAAACAACAACGACGTAAACTATTTATTCGAAATATTCTCTAGTCACACATAAAGTATTGACCAATGGAAATCGGGTTCATTCAAGTAAGCCAAAGTCCGGGCTAACCCGTTGTTTGTGTGTGAGCACAAATCACAACGGGGTACCAGTTTACACGTGCTCAGCTTTGTTTCCGGTATACTAAAAGTAACCTGCAGGATGCACCAAAACACTCTGGGGGATGTTAGTCCACTTATCCTTACATTTGATAGTTTACTTCCGGTTACAGTGGCGCAAATTTAACTTCACGTAGAATGTCCTATCGAGGAATCTGTT
>CAJDSM010001706.1:0-20419 GCA_903981925.1 Ostrea lurida
AGCTGGCTTATGCGGTTCCTGAGAAAAATGTTAAAAGAAATTTTGTGACGCCAACACCGCCGCCGCCGCCAGAAAAGTAGGTCAAAGTCCAATATCAAGATCAAGAAATTTGCTACAAATAGAAAAGGCCTGTCTTAAGAAATACATATATGTAAAATATGAAAGCCCTATTGCTAACTCATTTAAAAGTTATGACCAATGTTAAGGTTTTGTACACAAGCAGATGGACAGGTCAAATACTATAAGCCCTGGTGGCATAAAAAACAACACATAAAAATTCAACACCAAACATACTGTACATACATAAATTGTATATATCAATCTTAAAATTCAGATTCTTTTAAAACTTACACATACCAAAGAGGTCTGTGACTCAAGCAAAGCTAGGTTTGGTGTCTGTTGACTTTTAGGCGGTGTCTTCCCAAAAGTGGAGAAAGGTGAATCTGGTGGTCCCCACGGTTCAATGGACAACCGCTTGGACTTGGGACGTGTGAAACTAACAACCTCTTCATCCTCAAAGCTGAAAGTTCTGGTTGGGTGGGCGGGACATGGACTCTGGATCTCTGCACTTCCTCTGTAGTATTTCTGTTTGTCCACAAAAATAAAACAATCGTTGTAATTGTAGCGGTACCTAGTTTAGCATAATCATGACTTCACAAATTTTCAATAAAATGGAATTGAAGCACAATCCTAAATTAAAAACACATTTAACAAGAGGCCCACAGGCCTTAACGGTCACCTGAGTATCATATCCCACACAGGGAGTCCTCATATTTTGCATTTCTTAAGTCTCATACAGAGTATTTTGTTTCACATGTTAATTCTTTCAATATATGCATATGATTCCTATTCATATACACAAGATTATCATTTCATCTCATAAGATTGTCAAGAATTTTAAATGAAAACCATATTGTGGTTGAGTTCATGTGTATGATATGGTGATTCTAGGTAGAAAGATAATGCTGAAGAGCCTGGAAATCTATTGCTCTTTGATGTCCAGTGCACTTGACCTTTGGACCCAAAATTCGATAAAGAATCTTCGTCTCATGAGTACCAGGTAATATATGTATGATATAGTGACTTAGGTAGAAAGGATATGCTCTGGAACCGGAAACCATAATATAGATCTTGTCCCATGTATGATATATGTACTCTAGGCAAAATGGATAATTCTCTTGAGCCCAGACACTATATCGCTACGTCGATGTCCAGTGTGATTGACCTTGCCCTTTTGACTCAAATGCAATAGGTAGACCATATTGCATGATATGGTGACTCTGTGTAGAAAGGCTAACACTAAAACTCTGGGAACCATTCTGCCTTACAGACGGTATGGACAGACAATTTGATTCCAGTAACACCTCCCCCTCCCCCCAACTTGTTGCAGGTGGTATAAGTATTGACAAAAGGCTCCCTTCTCATTCCAAATATATCTATTTACTTTCACATTATATATCAATAGCATTGAAAAAGATGCTTTTTCAATGTTTTACATATATTAAACACTATGTACCAAGTTTGCCTCACCCTCCCCCCCCCCCCCCCCCCTCCCTTGCCCTGGGTCAGAACCCCTACCCCGGGGATCACCATAATTTACAATTTTGGTAAAGGCCTTCCTGCTCTAACATCACTATGCATTTGGTTTCTTCAGACATGTGGTTGGTTATAAGAAGGAAGATTTTTGAAAATTTGGTTCATTTTTGGGCAGTTTTTGCCCCACCACCCAAGGCCCCAGGGGTGCAAGAGACCTGAACTTTATTATACCAAAATTGTGAAAAGAATTGGACCGGTGGTTATCAATAAGAAGCTTAAAAATGTTCAATGTTAACAGACATTATGTCTACAAATTTTGGGCCCCCGCCTGGGGTCAGAACCCCTACCCAGGAACCACCAAATTACAATTTTGGTAAAGGCCTTCCTGCTCTACATCACTATGCAGTTGGTTTCTTTCAGACATGTGCGGTTGTAAAGAAGATTTTGAAAATTGGTCACTTTTGAGCAGTTTTTGCCCCGCCCCAAGGCTCCAGGGGTGCAAGAGACCTGAAATTTGCAAATTTGTGCCCCTTGTCCAAAGATGTTTCATACCAAATTTTGAAAAGAATTGAAGAGGTGGTTATCAAGAAGAGTTAAAAATGTTCAATTGTTAAAGGACATTATGTACCAAATTTGGCCCCGCCTGTGGGTCAGAACCCCTACCCCGGGGAACACCAAATTTACAATTTTGGTAAAGGCCTTCCTGCTCTACATCACTATGATTTGGTTTCTCTCAGACATGTGTGGTTGTAAAGAAGAAGATTTTTGCAAATTGGTCACTTTTGGCAGTTTTTGCCCACCCCAAGGCCCCAGGGGTGCAAGAGACCTGAATTTACAATTTATGTGTCCCTTGTCCAAAGATGCTTCATACCAAATTTGAAAAGAATTGACTGGTGGTTATCAAGAAGAGTAAAAAATGTTCAATTGTTAACAGACATTATGTATTAAATGGTCCCGCCCTGGGGTCAGAACCCTACCCCAGGGACATACCAAATTTACAATTTTGGTATAGGCCTTCCTGCTCTACATCACTATGCATTTGGTTTTTCTCTCAGACATGTGTGGTTGTAAAGAAGAAGATTTTTGAAAATTGGTCACTTTTTGGGCAGTTTTTGCCCCGCCCCAGGGTGCAAGAGGACCTGAACTTTACAATTTATGTGCCCCTTGTTCCCAAAGATGCTTCATACCAAATTTGAAAAGAATTGGACTGGTAGTTATCAAAAGAAGTTAAAAATGTTCAATTGTTAACGGACGACGCACAACGGACGATGGACGCCGACGGACGAAGACCAATTGCCAATATTCGTGCAACCTGAGTTTACTCAGGTGACCTAAAAATGTGCACTGCACTGACATGCATTTTTACCACTTATCAGTTTTTAGGCAGTAATGTGTTTTTTCTAAAAATTCAATCTTGTATTTCCTCGATTTTAGAGTGTGCTGAATGTTTACCTGTGGAAGTTTTCTTTTGTTCCAAAGCTTTAGGAAAGTCTTGAAGTAGGCTTTCCGTTTTGGTGAAGACATCTCCTTGGAGTTCTTGTGTTTCTATGGCAATAAATAAGACATGGCTGAATCATAACATATTCCTAAAATTATCTACTTTTCAAGCACGTATTTGAATAGAAATCCAAAGCAGTCAATCAAAATTATTTTCAATCATTTATATACATCAATGAGATATGATAATTGAGGTATTAACTTCAGTACTTCATATTCCCATGCATAAGTCCCACAAAATGTGTTTTAAACAAAAATTCCCATTATTAAAATTATATCTCAAAATGTTTCTGTAACAATCGTGAAAACCAGGTTCTACATTTACATAGTAAATTTTATTATAATTTTGAATAGATCTAAAAATCTGTCAGAGAAGATCTGAAAAATGTTAAAAGGATGCCCATTTCCTGTAATTTGTGTGAATATTAAACTGATACTTATTTTAGAGAAAGTTTAGCAAATGTTAATGATCCCTTTGCACTGCTTTTTAGGAAAGATAACTCTTCCTAGCCCATAACTTTTTTTTTTCAATTCAGTGCCATGATTTGGACATGTTCATATTGAGGGCTCCCTGTCCTACAATTTTACCAAGTATGAAGAAAATTCATTAACAAACAATGTCTGCCTATCCTTAAACCAATCTTTGCGCTGGGGCTAGATGGATCAGTGACAATTGTTTTCCTAACATCAACACACAGCTAAAATTGGGCAACAATGAAATCCAAGGCTAGTTCATTAAATCTTATGATTTGTTCTTTGTCAAAATTCCATACATGTCTCTAACTTACCTCTTCCTCAAGCCATGTAATGAACTCTATTTGTTTACTCAGGAAATCATCCATTGACAATTTGTCTGCAATGAGAGAGAAAAAAAATTCATATATTAAATGCCAACTCTACAGCTGTGTAGATGTTTTAATGCAGGACCACAATGGAAACAAGCTACAGTCGAACTTCAGTATCTCAAATACTGACATCTCCAATACCAGGCTTATATCGAAGTGATTTAGAAGTCCCAACTACTAATTCTTTAAGTATTTTACCCTCGCACTCTTGGATATCTTGAAGATTTTTTTTCAGTCCCATCAAGTTCGAGATAACTAAGTTTGACTGTATATATATATATGCTAATTTGTACTATTATGATTATTATTTACACACACATATAAAAACCTATTTCACAAAATTCTTTAGTTAGTAATTACTACTGCTACACTCTAGTACTCTACACAGTACAGTGACTATCATCATGTCAGCTTTTACAGGTTTGTGTTAAATAATTTTGTTATCTTTTAACATTAAATGTGCTTCATTTGAATTAATGTGTACATGCATTACTTTTCTCTTTCCTCTCCTGCTTTTCTTTCTCTTTTTTCTTATCTCTTCTGATGGACTTCTTAGCAATAGCCTGGAGTTTACGGCTGGCTTTATGAATATCATCACAGGATGACCCAGATACTATGTAGAAAAAATCAGCAAATCTCATTATAAAGAAAATCATAATCTTTAACAAGCTACAATTTCAATAAAATAAAAGTTAACAAAGCAATGATTCATCAACTTATATCAACCTTTTAATCCTGTCCTTGGTGTTCGTTGAGTTCAGATTATGTTAACGCTACTCAATATCATTAAAAGATGATAATGTAAAACTAGAATATTTAGCACACGATTTGTTTTAGTGCCTTTAGCGCAAAGGTACAATTGAGCTAGATTAAGTTGTGCGCTAATAGTGATTCATTGACATTGAATTATTGACAGACCAGGTGGTATCATTGCACTAAAATAACTTTGCGCCAAAAGGTTTTCATTGCTGATTGTGCTAGTAGAATATTTTTGCACCAAATATTCTCGTTTTACAGTAACTGTCGGATTTAGTGATATATTAGCATTTCTGTCCTCTACCTGCTGTTTCTGGTTCTGACGTGCTCTGTCCTGAGATATCCCCCTGTCCCATTTCATCATCAGTCTCCCCATCCGAGTCAGCACTCACTTTGTTCAATTCTACTTTTTCTCCCTCAAAATCCCTGCATTCTGGTTTTTCTCCCTTGAGGTAGATAAACTCATGTTTGTCTCCTTTATTCCGCTTCTTGTCACCTGATGAACTCAAGGAAGTGGAGATAGCAAAGAAGCCTCTTTTCTTTGCCCTGTGTCAAATATTAAAAAAAAAAAAAAAAAAATCAGTATAATGTTGAACACACATATATTTCTTCAATCAAAATGATTATTCATCATGGAAATACAATATTACATGCAACTCGTTTCAGTAAAAGAGGGATCCGATAAATTTGAGCCTCACCATTGCAATATTTGCGCATGTTTCATGCAAGAAAATAAAATGCCAGGACTGAATTGGAACAATAACATTAAAAAAATGTCTATGCTCATGCAGTCTAACCCATCAGATCTGACCATTCAATGCCTAGCACTAACAGTTATTCACTGGGAAATGAATTTGTGACATGCACGCTGAGAGGCAGCTATAAATAGTCAATAAACAATGCAAACCTGTAAAAATTAAATTCAAAAAATGCATGATCAGACCAAACGTCCAAGAATAACATTTGAATCAATGGTCGCATGTACATACAAGTATGTAAATTCACAGGTTTTTAGTTTGAATTTCCAACAATAAGCTGCAAGATGTGTAGTAATGGTGATATGTACTATATTCCCTCTACACTAGTAAAACGAGAATATTTGGCGCAAACATATTTTAGCACAATCAGCAATGAAAACCTTTTGGCGCAAACTTATTTTAGCGCAATGACACCACTTGGTCTATAACTTGATGTTAATTAAAACATTTTAGTGCACCATTTAATTTAGCACAATCGTATGTCTGCACTAAAATAAATAGTTAGCTAAATATTCTCGTTTTACAGTATATATAAAATACATCATAGAAGTCACCCTTGCTACACATCTTATGGCTTATTGATAGAAATTCAGAGGCCTGTGACAAATTTCATAGCTAATTATGATATCTAGTACAGTGTAAATCTCTGGAGCACTTCACACCTGAGGACATACAATGATCAGGTAAAGCAATAGTTAGATGTGATGGACAGGTGTGCACCGTCTGTATGATTTCATAACAAAAACAACTTGCCAGAATTTCATTCATAACGATATTTTATGAAAAATTCACAAAAAAAGAATAGTTTTTAATACTTTAGATAGCTAAGGATACTGATTTTCACTAAATGAAATAATTAAACCTGAAAGTTGATTTTTATTCAAAGTTGATTTTCTGAGTCAGTGCACACTGCAGGTATATTTTCTGGAGCAGGCTATTGAATTTTAGGTCAATATATATCCTGGTGATATTCTATAAAATCTACCTGAATTTGTCCATGTTTAACTCAAATACGTATACGGTAACTAGCTAACATTTCATTCATCTACTGTTCAACTAGACAGCCCTTTGAAAATTTTGATTCCGCCGCCCAGTCTTGTTCAAACGTCAGCGCGACTGGCCTTTATTGATGTTCGTAGCAACAAACGCTCGAAAGACATGCCGAATATGGAACGTAGAACCAATCACTGGAAAAGAATATCTTTTTATTTAAAAAATGTGCATTCATTTTCTTATTAGATGAAGTTATGATAACATACAGAGAAATTTGGTAAAGTAATTTCATTTTCAACTCAAATGATATTCACATGATCGGTAAATGACCAAGGTGAAGGTCATCAACTCAGTTAAGTAAACCATGTATATTGCCATAAGGATATAAATCTTCAAGTTTGTTCCTATATCTGCAATCATTTTAAAATATATGAGAATGTTTTCAAAATGGAGAACTTTACACAAAATAATCGGGAATCAGTGTGTTGTTCATAAAATTAAATGCAAAAACCAATCCGGATATGGAGACAGAAAGTATGGAAGTACGTTTGTGTCACCATTACAGAAAACTCCAACTGTGACAGATTCCGCCAAAGTTCGGGAGATCGTCGACTCTTATGATACATTTCTGGTAGATTTGGACGGCACACTGTGGGCGACTGACCACTACAATTCTATCCCGGGAATTCCAAAAGCCATTGAATTTTTAAGGAAACAGGGAAAGCAGATTCTTTTTGTGACAAACAATAGCTTTCACTCCAATTCTCACTACCTCCATAAATTCCAAACTCAGGGCTTTGAGGCAGAGGAGGATGAAGTTTTTGGAGTTGCCTATGTTGCAGCCCTTTACCTTAAAGATATTTTAAACTAACCAGGCCATTGTAACATGATGGGAAACACATGGGCATGGGCAGATGAAATGGATAAAATTGGACTGAAATATTTCGGTTTAGGACCAGATCCCGATATCACAAGTTTACACGTCAATGACCTACTTAAAATGGAATTCAGAGAAGACGTCCAAGCAGTGTTAATGGGATTTGATAAAGATTTCCATTACAACAAAATTTACAAAGCGGCAAGCTACTTAACAGACAAAAACTGCCATTTTGTTGCGACCAATGATGTAGAGATTGCCGTCAAAATTGCTCCTAATAGACTACAGCCGACAACTGGAAGTCTCATTCAGTCTGTGGCATTGGCATCCAAACGGAATCCCAAAGTTGTCGGCAAACCTCACACTCTGATGTTCGAATGTGTTTTGGGAAAATACCCCAAAACGGACAAGAAGAGGACTCTTTTTGTGGGGGACAGTCTGAAAGCTGACATAAGATTTGCGAATAATGTTGGAATTGATTCTGCTCTCGTACTAACTGGTGCTGACAAAGTGAAAGATATTCAACACTATCCCGATGCTGTTCCAACATATGTCATGCCATCTTTTGCAGATCTTTATATTCGTTGAGCACAATTTTAGTCAAAATGAGTTTGTTTAATGGTTTTGGTGCTAGTAGACATATCTAGGATGCTAATGACTTTTCATCCTGATCTTATCCCATTCATTTAACAATGTCAATAAAAAGGGAAAAAATGCTGTAATATGCATAAAAAAAGTGACAATTTGTGAAATTATTGTATCAGCTAGGATGTGCTCTTTTTCTCAGAGTGTACAATCATTAACAGGGTACCACTCTTTATTATTGCATGTGCATTGCTTTAAGTGCAGACTATCATTGTCAAATTACTCTCTACAGAACCATATCTACTCAGAACATTTTTCTTGCTTCTAGTTTTTGGCAAGCATCAATCCACAGTGTCCACTATATCATGTGATATTTATAACCCAAGATTTATACACACATGTATTATTTTTATTAAACTAAATAGCACTGTAATTTTGGTAACGCTAAACAAGCAGTTTTGTTTGTAATAATAATGCAACAAATTCATAAGTAAACAAACTAATGGATAATTCATTGTTACATTATATATATTAAATGGACCTTTGTTCATTGAAGTTGTAACAAATTGACTTTTGTCATGTAAAATGCCCACAATACACCTGCCGTAGTGAGTAAAAATAAATTCACATGAAGAATATGCAAATGTTCAGGTTCAAATGTTCTATTCAAACACAGGATCAAATGTTCTATTCAAGATCAGGTACTGGTACTTATCATCTTATCTGTTGCTTTGTACACAAAATGTATATTAATAGGATCAAACATATATATATATATATATATTAAGAGTTGATTCGGTACAGTTATATATAGGAAATAAAAATCAGAATGACACAATCCATGAAAAGTAAACAATTACTTTTCATGGATTGTGTCATTCTGATTTTTATTTCCTATATATATATATATACCATTGATGCCTAGTACATATTTTCCTGTATGGCAGCGTGCTTACTTGCAATCAGTTGCACTTTGCAAAATTATTTCAGAAGATTTTGCCATTTACCCTTGTGTAAGTCGATATTTTACACCCCCAATTGGACATACATGTATGATACGTGTATAAAATATGATAAATCGACTTGGTCATCTAGTGCACTCAATGACATCATGAATGTGCAGTCTGTTCATAATAGATTCTGTCTACAAAATTATAAAAAGGAAAACTAATAATAATTTCACTTATGCTTAGAATAATAAACCAAAAAAAATCACAAATTCAAAATGTGCTTGTAATGAGATCATGACTATTTGATCACTACATGAGGTACATGTATTTGGATGCATATCGTATCACAGATCAGTATTTTAAGTGATAAAAAAACAACTCACAAATCTCGAAAAGTTAAAGTTATACTGCATTCAACTTCCTCTAATTTAATAATATGAAATGGACATTTTCATAATATGGAAGAAGGCCAAAAATAATAATTGTTGAGTTTTATTAACATCTAAGATGGTACTAATTGCTCTGACGTAAATACATTGTCAAGAGTTATTTCCAATACAATGTTCTTTAATGACCTCTTTAATAGTAATTGTACAGTAACTGGGTATAATTTGGAGTTGATCGGGTCAGCAGAAGCATGACAATTTTCATTCTAGACCAAAACTATTCTCGGCACTTGGGTAAAAGCAAACCAACCAAAGATGAAAATACATGCAATATATGTAATGCCATGTTATTGTAATGTTCTGTACACAAACTTGAGAATTCATCATATCTGTGAATTCAACCATGGCCAAATATTAAAATGAAAGATCAATCGCTACTTCAAAAAAAAAAAAAATAGACTTGCATATACCGGTAGATACATGTAAAACTTTGTAATACTAACACAATAAATATATACATGTGTATATTTATGCATCTCATAAAATAAATGTTGGCATAATACATGTACAAAAATTGAGTACCTTCTTTCTTACAAAATTTTGTGCTTCCAATATCTGGTAATCTAATTCAATAAATTACATTTAGTGTGAGAGAATTTTCTGAAATGCATCACCAAGTGCAGTGCACACATTTTCAATTTCATCACTTGAGAGTTGATTGTTTACAGAAATTCTGATGCTTGGCAGAGGGATTTTATGTTCTTCCTCGCTCAAGTACCGCGCTAAAGTTACGGCTACTTTGTTTTCTCTGGCGAGATCAGCTACCTTCTGCAAAGTCTGAACATCAAAATCACGATCAGTGCTTGGCTCGGCCAATCTTATATGTTTGATTGGTGACAAGGGCTCCCCAATGATAAGGACTCCGTTCATCTCTTTCAGCTTCTCGTGGATTTTTTCACAATTCTCTCGCAACTGAATCATCATGTTTGGCTGTTCGTCAATCAAATGCAACGACTGGATGGCGGCTGTGGCCAGCATTGGTGGTAGAGATGCAGAAAAACAGTACCCCAGGCCTGAGAGTCGTTGATGATCCACAATATACTTCTTTCCGCAGCAGAAACCTCCTGTTGATCCAATAGCATTTTCTAACCCTGCTGCTATCAAGTCAATCTCGTCTTGGGGGATGTTAAAATGTTCTGTCACACCTTTTCCTGTCGAGCCAAGAACTCCAAATGAAAAACTTTCTTCGATAAACAAACGGACTTTGTATTTCCATTTAAGTTCGACTAATTTTGGAAGTGGGCACAAGTCTCCATAGTTAACATAGAGTCCTTCAACGACGAGGAATCTTCTTGTTACTTTGGCTTTCTTTGGGTTTTTCTTATCTTCTTTCGCTTGTTCAAGAAGGAGACGTTCCAGGTCATCCATATCATTATGCTTGAACCACTTGATTTTGCTTCTTGAGGCAATTAGTCCTTTCTGAATTGCAAAGCATACACCCTCGTCTGCGAAAATGACGTCGCCTCGTTTCGAGTAAGCGGGTATAGCACTTGCTATCGTAGCAAATCCAAATGCATAGAGAATGGCCTCCTCGCAGTTCATGAACTTTGCTATCTTGTCCTCTAGTTCTAGATGGACATCCATAGTTCCGTAGAAGCCTCTTGGTCCACATGAGCCGACACCATACTTTTTCAGAGTTTCAATAGCTGCAGACTCAACTGAAGGGTTGCCAGCCATTCCTAAGAAGTTCAATGTTGCCATATTTATACACGACTTTCCGTTAATGGTGACATATTTCCCCGGTTTCCCGGTTATTATGTTGTTCTCCATGGCCTGTAGGACCGGGTGGTCCTCGGGAATTTCGGGTGCGAGAGGTTCCGGCTGCCATTCCGCAATCAACTCCTCCTTTTCCTTCTCAGTCAGGACAGATTCTGGGGCATACGCCTTTGAGAAAAACAATAATTTAAAGATCCAGATAATTAGCAGCGCTTCGAAGAAAAGGTGATAAGATGGAGCCTGTAGCAAGGCCTGAAACATATCGTACATTTCCCATGTTTGTGGTATGAACGTTGACGCCATGGCGTGATGTTAATACTGGTACTCATCTAGGGAGAACTAGTTTAACTTTATGTAAGAAACTTGGGGAAACATTTTCATCAATAACATTTTTAGAAAGTGTTTGGCAATGTTCAATGGTAACATTAGTATCCATATATTTTATAATTTTGAAATATTTGAAGCGATTTTATATGCTAAAATAATGCAATCATTATAAAGTCGGGATCGGAATACCACATTAACTTCCTCATTCCCAGNTCATTATAAAGTCGGGATCGGAATACCACATAAACTTCCTCATTCCCAGTGAAGACGCAATATTCGGCAATTTTGATACTGTTGCTACATTGCTAACATGACCACAATCAATTACAGTAAATGGGACCATATTGAGGTAAATGTTGAAGAGCAAATATAACGTCTCAGTCGAACTCTAAATTGGTTACCAAGTTGAACGAAAATGAATCTTTGAAAAGTCATGTTTTGTTTTCAATTTCAGAATGTTCCAGAAAATGATAATTTTTAAAGAAAGGGGGACTTTTCTAAAATGCTGATCCCAACCTTTCATATATGTTGGTGCCATATTGATTTGGGACCAGCATATTAGAAGTAAAAATGGTTATATCATGCGTTGCAGCACAGGAACCTGTGATATTAATATTGATAATTTAGATTATAGAGGTGACTTTACTATACCCCCTCATTAAAGAAAATTGCATGTAGTTTTTTGATAGAGGTGGTATGATATAGACCCTTTGATCATTGTCATATCAAAATTACCGGTTCCTGTGGTCACAGCTTTGCGAGTGGTAGGTCGTGAGTTTGAACCCACTTACCTGCCGCTGCCAAAGCTGCGTCAAATCTAAAGGCGTAAAATTAGGCAAAGAGTACTCCTTAGATAATCAGTTAGCATTAAGAAACGGCAATTTGTGGTCTTTCTAATTAATCATGCCCTTAAAACAAAAATTCCTTGTCGCATGCAGTATCTAAAGAACCCTCTGACACTACTATAAAAGCCATGAACACTAGGCATAATTCTAAATAGGTGGTACAGCACATATAGCTGCTGATGTCGCAATATGAGTGTTACACTGTCGGAATGGATGCAAAACCCAGCAAGTAACCAACTTACAAAATTAAGAAGTGGTGCTCCATCAAAAAGATCCATTTTATCTGCCTGTCTTTTTACAGGCTGTATTATGGTTAAATTTTCTTGTCCATCTATCTGATGGCTCTTTGCTGTCAGGGTCATATCTTATAAACTGAGGTGTACAACTATTGAGTTACCAGATTTACTGATACATCTTGGAAGGGTGTGGGTGGGGTTGTTATTGTGATCCCAGAAATGTCGCTGCGACCTTCTTCTCGAATTATATTGCTATACATACAATGTTATTGTGGCCACAGTTTTGAACTTTAAATATTTAATTCATCTGGACCCTATAGTATACGTTGTGAATTGCGAGGCCTAGGGCCATAAAACTTGGAATGCTTAGTTGATGCAGTTTTTGGAGAATGGTCTGTTTTGACCCAAAAGTCAGTCTTTGTGGCTTCACATTGAAATTTGTTTGCTAAAGTGCCCGTTTTGTGTGAGGAAAAAATGAAGGTAGAAGAGTTATATACCTTATTATTTTTTACTTTTATTCACATGGTGATGTTTTTAAAAAAAATTTTAATTAGATCTCGGACGATGAAGATGACACACATCCCAATGTTGACACAGCCAGTCTCTTCAGATGGCGGCATCAGGCAAGGCTGGAAAGGATGGAGCAATCCAAAAAGGAAAAAGAAGACTTTGATAAAGGCTATGCGGAGTAAGTGTTTTTCTTTTGTATGAGAGAGAGAAAGAGAGAGAGAGAGAGAGACAGTATCTATATTATACAATTATTATTTATTAGGAACGTTTTGATAGTATACCAACATTTTAATGCATGCCAGTTAAACTTTAATTTTTTATGGATGAGGAAAGGCAAGTACTATGTGTTTAAGATTATTGACAGAGAGATAGCAGCTACGTAAACAACATTTAATACATATATAAAATGCAAAGACATGTATGCAGGGGGGAGTTTGAAATTTTGTACATATAAATTATTTATTGTGACATTTTCAGACACCAACAAAAAATGAATGAAATCAAGCAGAAATTGAAAGAGGCAGATTTGGTATGTACATAAAAAGAATCATGTGTAACACATATACATTGATGTTTTACCGTGTGTCCCAGCAATGATTAAATATGTAAAAAGGCACTCACTGAGAATAGATAAACTAGATGTCTTTTTAGTCAATTTAATGATGAACAACTAGAATTTAAGGGGATATGATTGTGACGTTTTTGAAGTCCACTGCGCAACTCGAATTCTTAATGCAATTGTTTTGTAATATGTATTTTGATTGGCTAATGCACTGAGATTTGAAGATGATTAAATGAGCGTTAACGTGATGGGAAGCTTTCTATTGTGACGTCACAATACCGGACGCAAAAACATAACGTCAAGCATAAACATTTTTCGTACCAAAAAAATAGCAAAACAAATATATAAACATCAAGCAAAATTGCATTTCTAGAATGGGAATAACTACCTTCTCATTTATGACGCCATGTTTACGTTGATAATAAACAGAGCTTGACTGATGCTGCGGTTAGATCTACTGCGTTATAAAATATGGATTTTAGTCGGAAGATTTGTTGTTCTATATTCCAACGATTATGTCATAAAAAAAAATATGATTTCAAATAAAAATAAATTGAATTTAAATGTTTCGCCCGGGATTTTAGACTGAAATTTTTTTTCAACATATTGTTTATAGGCGTATGATTGGGGGGGGGGGGGGGGGGGGGGCAAACCTCTAAATGTGAACAAGCAAAAAAGCCCATTTAGTTGGTTACGCTCGCGTGTAGACCTAACTATCTGCGTCTTGCCAGTTATTTCTATGAGAATACAATACAAGCAACTTACCAATACGATAACAGCTGGGGAATATAAATGGTTGACTATGTACAAATTATTTGTCCATTTCACTGAGAATATTACTGTGTGTACACGGAATTTATTACTGATCTCCCTTTTAAGCCACCACTGTCATAGGAAAATCATCTGATCTCACCGAAATAATTGAAATGCAATTTAATTACTAAAATTGAACCATAGTTGTTTAGATTCGGTTAAAAAACATCCCAAATCATAAAATGAGGGAAATGCGGAAAAGTACTAGTAAATTTTAAAATTTTGATCTATATATTATAGTTCATGGAATTTTGAAGTAGCGGATCTAGAAATGATACACCAACTGGATTTATAGTTGTTGTTCTGATATTTATGTTTTATTTTTTTGGGGGGGGGGTGTTGTTTTGAAAACATTTCAAGAAAAAGCTCTTGCATTCTGTGTCTACAATTAATAGCGGGCAATTACCGTCCCATTATCCCCAGGCCACATCTCTCTCTCTCTCTCTCTCTCTCTCCTCTTAGTAACTCTATTTATATCAATTTATTTTTATCAAGCTGTACTGTTTAATCATAATATTGCAAGCATTTATCATGACCAATTTAATGAATTTATGCTCAGATTACCGTTTTTCGGAAAAACAGGAGGAAATTCGGGCGAGAGTGCTTACAATTGTTTTTGTTATCTTGGGTAAAAAAATAATAATTTGTCATATCAATTGCTTAATAAAATATAAGGTATTAATGTCTTTAACTTTAACTTTGCTTTTTTTTGGTTGGAAATCAGGCAATGATCTGTTAGTAGGTAGTTTGAATGATCTCAAATTAACTTTCGTCGATTATATACTTTTTATTGAAATCACTAACATAACCAATATTTTTATGTAAGATTCAGTAGCTATTAGGATACCATCTTTAACTCATTAGTAAAATAAATAAAATCTTGTTACAATGAGTATATATTTTTTGACACATTTTTCCTTTGAAAAACCTTTCCTCAAAATGACCATTTTTTTAAGAGGTATTTCGGAACTTTAAATTTTGGTATAATTTGGTGTCTTGGAGTTACATGAAAAATATTTTCCACCATTCATAATGTCTGCACATATACTACTTGTATGATGGCATTTAGAAATATATTCAAATTATACTCATTTGTTTGTTGTACCTATCTTTTGGATCTCCAACTGCCTAAAATTTAGCGTTGGGTGCATTTTCAACATATAGGTTCAGGGGTTGTTTCCATGGAAAACGAATTTCACTAACATATGTAAAATTTTGTCATATTTCAACAAGCGAGACCTCTTTTCCATGAAAATAATAGATTTTAGGAAAATCTTTGTTACTTTCATCTCAGCATCATATCCCCTTAAAACAAAATTACCCAGGAATCAAATCTAATTTAAAAATTGGTCTTATTTTTATACGCCCGCGGAAGATGGGAACGTATTATGGTTAGCGTTGTCCGTCTGTCTGTCTGGGCTTTGTAGGGCTGAACCGTAAGCCTCCAGGATCTTGCAACTTGTACAATTGATCACATGATTGAGAGGAGATTGCCTATTGTTTTTTCAAGGTCAAGGTCAAGATCATCTATTAAGAAAACCTTGTAAGCATAACAGAGATCAAACTTGTATCTGGACTAGGACCATCAAGACTTTGGTACCCTATGCACCTTAATGCCAAGTGAAAGGATGCATATTGTTCTCAGTTAGCATGATAATGAATTAAGCATTTAAAGGACAGTACTAACTCTGTGAAATATGAACCACTGAAATCATGTTGGGCGTATTTTGGCCACAGTTGACATTGCTCTTGTTATTTATTTGTGGATGGTTTTTGTGTTTTGAAAGTATACGAAAAGGAGATCTCACGATGTGTGTAAATGCTTCTGTGTACTGGTATCACTGTTGTAGTGTTAAGAGGGATGCATGCTGTGTATTTGACAGAACAGTAGATGTAGCAAAAACCAAAAATGGTTGAATTGGAGGCTCAGAGAAAAAATGGAGAGAATAAGAAGAGAATTAAAGAAAAAAAGAAAAGTAATAATTAGTGTTGAATCTTGGAATTGTGTGTAAGATTTTTTTTTTTTGGTGGATGTTGTGTGTGTGTTTAAAATGATGTGATAAATTAGTATCTGTAGGAAGATAAATAAATGCAGTTGCAATATAGTATTCATTTTAAGGATTATTATAAATTTACACATAATTCAAAACATGAATTGGTAATCTGACTACCAGTAATTAAATTGTCGTTTAACGAATCAATTATTCAATTGCATTTTATGCCCCTGTTTTAAAGGGGGCATATATATTGGTTTGCACCTGCTGGGTCGCTTTAGTTAATAGACAAACTATTGTCCGCGTAAAAATATCTTATAGAGCACTTCATTGATACATTGCATAAATTATTAGTACGCTTCAGATCTAGAGATGTGAGAGCCCTATCATCGTCACAGGATTGTCATGTATCTTTCATGTACTTGGTAATCTTTGAGTTGTTATAGAATAATAAAACACTGGTTCCTATGTTTGCAAAGCTCTAACTCCCCGAATATTGACACAATCTGCCATGATGGAAAATCAAAAAATCTGTGGAGTATTTATTCAACAATTATAGATTACATATGTATACATGTTATGTTTTAAACAGTGTGGGCTCAATAGAGTTGTTAACGAGTAATACTGCGAAAGAGTCTTTGTGATCAAGCTAAGCATGCACTGTCAGAATTCATGTATGCATATTCTTTTAAAAGATATTCAAAACCATTATGACAAAGGTGAAATAAAAAATGCTTCAACATGCGAGAGGCCTTTTATAGATATTTGTAGTGTTGAAACAGGAAAATGGACATTTGTTGTTTTATCTGATTTTGATTATTGCAGGTGACTAAATAAACCAAATACCAAAAAAAAGAGTAACGGAGGGAAGGAGAAAAAGTTCAAGAAACAATGTTTATGGTACAATCAAGATAAAAATGTTATTTATGATAACTCTCAACCATTCATCTATTGGAAATGAATTGTGCATAGAACTGTATTATAATTACCTATTCCAACTAAGGACCTAAAAGCCATCTGAGTAGGAAGATAAGTCAGCCCATGATTGATTTTTATTCAATATAGAATTAGATGGCAAGTTTTGTGTATTTTAAACTTATTTGCAGAAAAGAATTTGTTGAGAAACATAAAGCAGATGCCAGAAAAGTTTCGCATGATGCGTCGGTTTGAGGATAGCCAGCAGTTTCTGATTTGACAAAACCTGATTTAGTCTGCGAGAAACGGCCAATGTCCTGGTTACTGGGTGTATAGATCTGGCGATGGAAAGAGGTAAGGGCACCACAACTCCTGATCGCACCTATTAGGCCTACAGTGGGATGTGCTGTTATTTTTTTTTAGTTTTGTTTTATGCCATACAACATACCAGGCATAAAAGTCAGATATGTGCAGTTTTTCGTCAATTCTTGGATATTCTAAAGGCTGCCTAAAGTTAAATTCTACGTTTAACGTCACCCTCAAAAATTCAAAATCTAAGAGGGATTGGAGGGAAATTGGTATATATTCAAGTCCAAAGTAAATGTGAAATCACCCAATTTAGTGACCAAAAAACAGTAAATATGTCCAAAGTAAATACATTGTAGGAATTTGATTCAAGTCAAGTCAATTTTTGCGTTTTCCCAGCAATAAGATTATTTTTCCTTCATATGGATTTGTATCCTTTCTGCAAATACACCATGCAGATTGGGTGAGCAGAGGAGTGGCTTGCCGAAAACATCTTTTTACTTTTAAATCTTGATTTGCTTTGTTTTTTAAAAACGGGCAATTTCGCTGAAACCTGACGCGCCATCTTCGCAAGCCAAGTGTCCAGATTCGCTTTACTCCATCTCCCCCTTGGCAGATTTAGGCGAGTTTCAATATCGCGCTTTGACTTCCCAAGGCATCCAATAAAATCGCGCCATTCATACCTGTTCGGTTTGAAGTTTCACAACCGCTTTGATGCCATCTACTTGATTTTTGTCTTAAAAACTGTTATACAAATTTTTCTTCAATCTCTTTTCTTCTTGTCATCCTTCAACTCCATTTGTAAACATACACACAGACTAGAATTTGATTGCCTAGCTTTTGTTTCCGTCAAGAGGCGATAACTCGCATTGTCCGTTAGAGTGGCAATTAGTCGCGAACTAAATCTGCCAAGGGGAGATGAGAGTAAGCGAATCGGACACTTGGCTTTGCGAAGATGATAGGCGCGGGTTGAAGTTAAACGTAGAATTAACTTTAGGCAGCCTAATGGGGTGGATGGGTCAGACCTTGTATTTTCCTCTTGATACAAGCAGGCTACATAACTGTAGCTCTCTGGAAAAATATTAAAGATCTGATGATATACGGTGCACAAAAAAATGCACATGGTTAAGATCTTACATCGTTGTATTCTTGTATTGCCTTCTCATAAATTAAAAATAATTCCTAGCATATTTTCCTACCATGCTTGTGTCCAAATATATCTTTAAATATTCCTTAAAGTCCCTTACATACAGTCCCTGAATCGTTCTACTTTACCATTTTTCCGTGCAGTCAGTCATTTTTCATTCATTGTTCAGCTGCGGTCACCGTGCATTCTCCATGCGGTCACCGTGCGTGTGGTAAAGTAGAACGCTTCAGGGACTGTACAACCCGAAAACTAGCAGCTTCAAATATTTCATCAGCTGATGTAGTAATGTTACTAACAATGATATATAAGACCTCATCTGTGTGCATATTTTTTATGTGTCTTAAGTCATCAGGTTTTAATAAGGTTGGATCTGTAGCTTTTTGATCTTCAAAGAACTTCAGTTCTGCAGCTAGATATGCATTTGAAATTACAGTACTCTAAACCTTTGGTCTGATTATGAATTTGTGGTTTGTGTCGGAGCAATTTAGATTAGGCACAATTATAACATAAGATGTATTTTGGGGTTTTATTTGCAAAGAAGGTTGTGCTACACTGGAATCATTTTAATTCATGGGGGTCATGTTCATGGGTAACCGAAATTTCCCTGGTTTGTGAGGACGTAATTTCGTGTGTAACTAGCCTATTTTATACGTAAAATATACACTTAAATAATACTGATATTTAAACTATTTTATCTCATTATTTATACACATACTGAAAATTAAAGTATTTCTATTCTATGAATACTTTATTTGTTACACAAGCGTGGCCGTGAAATAGCGCAAGTGAATTACAACACCAGATAAATAATGCGACTGGGATAATACTCATAAAGATTTTTTTGAAAAAATTAAAAAATGTTTGTGGTGATGTATATTCATCATGAAGGATGGCCCACGAAATCCATAATCATTGATACCCATGAAGAATGATGATTCCACAGTATCTAAATTCATATTACTACAAGCATCAACTCTGAAAAATTCCTTTGAGAAAGTTTGAAAAGGTTGTCTGAGTTGAAGTTCCTCTTTCTTAACAGAAAACTGACTTAATGAATCATGTGGCTCATCAAACAATTGTAATGAACTTTATAATGGAACTGGCCAAGCAGATGGACGTAGACCCAAGAAGCTGTGTTCGTCCCTTCTTCTCCAGGTAAAACCCTGTGATCTTGTTTTATATTAGAAAAGTAAATCAGGTGAACATTACCTCTATGATCTTTTGGATCTTATGTTTGATTTTATTTTTCAGAATAAAGCTTGGTGAAAAGCAATATATGGAAGCCTTCAACAGTGAATTAGATGCTTTCAAAGAAAGAATTACAAAGAGAGCCAAGGAAAAGTTGCAGAAAGCCATAGAAGAATATGAAGAGGTATGTTTTAGAGAGGCAATGGTTCAGTATAAACAATGGCATTAAACAGACAATATCCAGCTGACAGTGTTAAAACAGAAGCTTTCAGAGATCGTAAATCCACTGCTGGATGTCTTGAATCAACAGTCCAGATCTCTCCATAAATCTTAGAGCTTGTGGATATTTCGTGCTTTGCAGAATTTTCATAGTTATCCACACAAAGGAATTGCTTTTTAAAAACATTAAAAATATCTGTATCTTGAAGTCTGAGGGTCTAAGACAAAACTTCAGGTAGGGGTGAAACGATGCAGCTGAATCGCGATGTACTGGTCTCGATTCGATGTTTGATTTATTCCTGGTCTATTTCGGTTCGATACAGTTCTAAAATTAAAGCTCAAATTGTTTTTGAAAACACAGTTTCTGACTGGCCAATGCATTTGAAAATTGCCTAGTG
>CAJDSM010001708.1:6704-18763 GCA_903981925.1 Ostrea lurida
TAAAAAACAAAAACCCAGAAAAAAAAAACGACAACCAAAAAACAAATACACTCTACGATTGAAAGCAGTATATAAAAATCGCCGCATACACCACGATGATATTTGACTAACTAGAGTACGATTTGCTCTAGTATTTTTCGCCTTCTAAATATTGGATCACATAATGACACTTTCGCTCAATCAGTGCCCCCAAGAACCTTTCATATTGCAGACAACTTTGATGTCAAACAAACAAGGGCAGATAGACAAATCCTCAATACCAGCACCACGTGACTTTTACTAGTCTGCGTCATCAACTGTGCTATCAGTGTCTTATATTTTGTACGAGTATAAATTATAGACATTAACAGATTTTATCATAATTGAAAAACCATTCAGTTTGTCAGCATAGATCCAATTTTCATTTCAATTTCAACTCCTTTTTCACTGCATAGATCTAACTAAGGGCGGACACCCATGAGTTCCACTTTTACAGCAAGCACCAGTTTAACTTCCGTAGAAAAAAAACCCATTCACGTTGACTGACAGACAGCTATTGTTTGGTACAACTCTCACGTCACGCAAACCTCCAAAACTAATTAGAAACGAAAAGCTGATGTAAAGAAGATAATTATACGTTAAACAGATTTAACTTTAATCCAAGAAGGAGAAAAAATACCATTAAATGATAAAATGCTTACATTCAGAGAGATCCCTTGTCTCGCTAAATACGAAAGGTTACACTGTAAGGTCTTGTACTGTCAACATAAATGCCGTGTTTACATTGACCTCTAAGATACATGTACATGTATTATGTTATAATGTTGTAAACACTACGAATTCCTACATCTTTCTCGCTGTGAATTTGAAAACATGTTGGTTTTTTAAACTACATGTATATAGTTAGTAGTCCTTTGACGAGTTTGGTCTGTAGATCAACCCGCGTCTCTAGCTCAACTGCACCGTGACACATCGTTACTGTGATCCAACTGTTTCGTCACGTCGGATCCAACTATTCCTAATGGGGGATTTAACATTGGGAGAAACCAGAGGAATGTATATTTGATTTTATTTATACCTCTAATAAAGCAAATGTTCTCAAAATAAGCAAGCGTTGCACTGTCGGATGCCATACTATCTGTTAATGCTACAAATAACATCGAAAGATGCACCATTTCCCAAACACTCTGCACTTATCTGTGGCAAAGACAAAAACAGTAAACTTTTGGATATTACTTTTGTTCTTTTGAGCTCCAGAGCTCTTATTAAAACTATTAAAGATAATACTTTGTTACGTACTTTCATGCAAAACATTGAATGAAATGATCACGAAAATCATGTTATTGTATTTTTTATGTAATGAATAGGATTGCAATACTATTCTAGGATGAGTAACGTATGATACAACCATTCTTATCAAGCATTTGTAAATCTTTATTTTGGTTAATTTCAAATATTTTAAAATGAATTTCGCATGAGCTGAGGCTTAGGGGCTGTTGCCACATTTGTTTTTATTTCTGTCATCTCAATGTTTACATTCGCATCATAAACATCAAAACAACCAAAATACACTCCTTATGACAATCTTGAAAATGAATAGACCCTTTCTGCTGTATTGTAACATAGGTTCTTGGTATAAAACCAGAAGTATTATGATAAAGCTGCTTTATGCTTCTTTATAAATATTGATTGATTTGTTTCCTTTTCTTGTTGAGAATGTTTTACTCACACTAAGACATCACCATTGTCGGTGAAGGACCTATGCTTAACACTTGTGATTTTTAGCAGTGAGGGTTCTTTTACCTGCTGCGACACGGTACTCCGTTTTTAAGGTCATAACAGGAAGACCCGTAATTCTCACTAATAAATGCCGAGCTCTTGGCAAAGGAGCAATCACTACCTATTTTAACGTTTTATGGTTGACGCGGCCATGGCGCGAACGGGGTTCGAACTCATGACCTACCAATCACGAGGCGAGAGTTCTACCACTGAGCCATTGCGACCGGTTGCTTCTTTATGATGAAAAACTTTAATTTTCCCTACTTAATTAATGTTAAAAGATATACTAGTAAGACCTTTTACATCTTTTCATTGAGAATCGCTTACTCTGTAGGGTGTAAAGCTTTGATTTCTTAGTGATGTTAGATAACCGAGAAACTTGCAATGTAAAACAAGGCAACGCAAGTGTAGAATCCCCTCGCAACACAAGACCTTGATCTTGTAAATCAATAGAGTTCATCCTCCATGGGCAACATTTATTGAAGACTTGATGATCCTCTGTTGAATGTTATGTCTTCTATCTTGTTCACAAGATATTGAGGCAGTCAATAATGACTTTGACCTTGACAATCAATAGGGTTCATTCACTCTCCATGGGCAACATTTGTGAAAGGTTTAATGATTCTCTGATGAATGTTATGTTTTCTATCTTGTTCTCAAGAATTTAGTCCGTAGCCAAATTCAATAGTGACCTTGACCCTTGACAATCGATAAGGTTCATCTCTCCATGAACAATATTTGTGGAAAGTTTGATGATTCTCTGATGAATGCTGTATCTCGGTGGCTCAGTGGTAGAGCTCTCGCCTCGTGATCGGAAGGTCACGTGCGTTTGAGCCCCGTGCTCACACCCGGTCGCGTTAAACCTAAGACGTTAGAATAGGTAGCGATTGCTCCTTCGCAAAAGCTCGGCATTTAGAAGTGAGAATCACGGTTCTTTCGGATATTACCTTAAAAACGGAGGTCCCGTGTCGCAGCCTGTGTGGCACGCAAAAGAACCCTAGGTCTAAATTTGCAGCCCAACACCGGCAATGGTGATGTCTCAATATGAGTTATGTATTCTCAACGGAACGGAAAACAATCAATCACAAGAATTTTAGTTCTAGTCAAAGTACCTACCCTTATCTTGAAAATCAAAACGTTTGCATCCTCCTCCATGGGGCAACATTTTGTGAAAGTTTGATGATCCTACTGATGAATGCTCTAGCTTGTTCAACAAGGTTCCGGATACACATACAGAGCCGAACGCACGATGTATATCCCCTCCCCAGTTTAGTTACAAGAGATTAAAAATACTGTTGCGAATTCATTTTAATTCGTGGGGGTCAATGTTCGTGGCTAACCAACAATTCTACTGGTTCGTGGGGCGTAATTTTTGGGTAATTGATAAGTAATAAATTCATAAAGATGGAAAGGAAAATAAAACACAGTCCTGGGCGACGTAAAATCGTGGCGTAAGAATGACCCACGAAACCACGAACCAATTGCATCCCCACGACACAAGCAGATTCAAACCGACAGTATAGATTATGCAAAACGTGAATCTACAAATGCTAAAAATGGGAGACGGGATTGCTCCTTTCATTCTAGAGAGAATCCCATTTTTACATGAGATTTTGATACAATGACTTATAGCAAACACTAGCTCACGTCATAGTTTTATACCTAGACCTATGTTAACGTAGAAACACTACATAGTTCATTCCCCCAGATATCATATGGAGTGTTTTTGGTTGTTTTTGGTGTTTATGGTATGAAAATTGAGATGACAGAAAATAAAAACAAATGTGGCAATAGACCACTAAGCCCTTTGCTGATGCGAAATTTCATTTTAAAATATGCTGAAATTAGCCAAAAATAATGATTATCAAATGCTTGATAAGAATGCTGTATCATACGTTACTCATCCTAAATATTTGCATCCTACGTTACATAAAAATAATAAATAAAATGCTTTTGGTGGATAATTTCATTCAATGTTTTGCATGAGAATACGTAAACAAAAGTATTTCTCTAAACAGTTTTAAAAGAGCTCTGAGCTTCAAAAGAACAAAAGTATATGAAAAAGTTGACATGTTTTGTCATTGCCACAGATAAGTGCAAGTGTGTTGAGAAAATGGTGCATCTTTTGATGTTATTTGTAGCATCAAACAGATGCTTATGCATTCCGACAGTGCAACGACTTGCTTATTTTGTAACATTGCTTATTAGAGTAAAAAACAAATATACATTCCTCTGGTTTCTCCTCAATGTTAAATCCCCATAAGGAATAGTTGGATCCGACGTGACGGAATAGTTGGATCAGAGTAACCATGTGTGTCACGGTGAGTTTGGTGAAATATGGTGTCTTTCAGCAAGATTAAAATCCAAAAATATTTCTAACATCGGATAATTTTTTCATCTTTCGCGTGTTAATTGATAAACATAAGAGTTAGAATATGAACAATGCAGTCACAAAAGTAGTTGTTGTTTTTTTTTATTTTGCACTCATCTTATTGTGAAAGAAAAGCCATTGCTTGAGGGGATATTGAACACTATCAAGTGGCAGCGCTAGTCTATTATACAATGTCTTCGTAAAACAAAAAACGCTGATCACTGTTTGATCTCCTTACACTGCAAAAACGGCCGGCGTGTGTTACACGATGCATATATGCTATGATACAGTGTTAAGAATTATTCCGATAAGAAAAAAATGATTGCATGGCTGTTTCAAAATACTTTTGAATTATATTATTCACAATATTGTAAGTTAGCAAAGCAAGCGATAATTCTCGAGTGAAACACACACTCAATGACGCATTTCATCCGGTGGAAAAACGAACCCCTTTCTCAAGACCAAATAGGCTGTTCAAAAAATCCAAAATGGCCGCAACATTACACCATAATTATATTCGTTTAAATTCCTATTATCGGATAATTTGTTCGTAAACGGCTTCAGGCGTGATAATTGTCGGCTATAAATCTAAAACAAAACAAGTGATCCAATTGACACTATGAACGACACAGTATGGCGCGTAAAATCGGCCGATTAAAATAGCATATTCGGAAATTCAAACTTTGAAAAGCTATATCTTATGAAAAATATAAGCTATGACACAAGTAAACTTATGAATGATTTAAAAGCACTTTTCTTTATATATCAAAATCAAAGCCCACGGGCCCTGAGAAGTCGACTCGCATATCGATAGTAACAAGCAGACTCATGGGCCACATCGCTCACCCATAGAGAAGAGCAGAAGTTGGCATTTCCAATATGCCACTATTCAATGTTATGAACTAAGATAACCCTGCTCCACCTTCCAAACACAAAATGAAACATTCATCAATAATAAAAATAAGACAAACCACATATGATCGGTTTAGGCATGTATATCCCTGCATGGGTTCTTTTATCCGTGTTCTCTTAAAATTGTCGTTGAGTACAATACGACAAGAAATAAATATGTTAAAGCGGGCAGCATACCCCAAAGCCCTCCTGCATGTGATCGATCAATAAACTAGAACAAAAAATACTGTAGAATTATGTTGAGGTGATCTGCCAATAACTTTATAATTAAAAGCGGAAAATACAACTATTGACCCCAGGCTCTTCCAAGCGCCAAATGAATTTGTCTCAATCACAAAGAACAAGGAAATATCATGTTTGAGGGATGCATCTCAATATTCCAAGAATATCGGACAATTCCAAGAAAAAAAAAAAAAAGGGGGGGGGTCTCCATATCTATTTGACAAGACTGCATATATCTCACTTTCTCTGGGAGAATTTTGAAAAAGATTATTTTCCTAATCTTTAGCTAGCCCGCTTACTGTGGCCCCGCCCTTACCATTCGAAAAAACCATTGGATATTTACTTTCATCAGGGATGCTTAAATTTGCATAAGTTTAATGATTGTTGGCCAGTTGTTCTGGACAAGAAGATCTTCCCTTATATTCAGCATATCAAAAATTGGATGCCTTATTTGCGCCACACTACTACTCCCCCGAAGCAAGATCTATAACAAAATAATGTATATCATATTAGAAAAACTATCATGAAAATATTAACTCGCTGTTCAATGTGTTCTGGAAAAAACATTTTAAAGATTTTCCCAATATATTAGCATGTTTAAACTTGTCCTTAATGTGGCCAATTAAACCTACCCCGTGGGGTCATGCATTTAAACAATCTTGAAATCTCTACTAGTCGTATACAGGAACTCTGATAGCCTTTTCAATAAAGAAGGCATTAAGACCCCCTCTTAAAATTTCACTCATTCCGTATTTCCACTAGTATGCCACATGGTATAAAAGTAAAACAATAAATTTACTTGACTAGTTTTTGAATATTGCGTTGCCATGCAACTCCATCAAACATATGAACAATTAATCTTATTCATTTACATAAATATGTTCAAATGCAAGCTAGACTTAAAAGTCAAAATTTTTTAACTTGAATGATAATATATTTATTAAATTCCATAATGCATTCTCTTGCATATGATCAAAATTCAGGACTAAGGACATTATTATTAATCAGTAGTTATAATGCCCTCATAAGTTTCCAAATTTACTGCACAAAATACTCTCTTAGCAACAACCAGATATTGTCACTATAATCATAATACGTTATGCATGTTATCAAATCGATCCTGAAATGCAATGCAAAACCATTGTTGGTGATCTAAATGGGGAAATAAATTGGTCTATTAGAATAACAGAAAAAAAAAAAAAAAAATTCGCCAAAATTCAGACATGAAACCGGTGCCTTCTTCATGGCGAGTCTGACCGCTACCTTATTACGCACAACACAGCACCTACTTACGCCTGATGTAAACTGTAAAACAAAAGTCAAAGTGTGTCAATTGACATAGCCTCTGACTGTCGTCGATTAAATGAAACCTTTTGACAGTTTCAACTTATGTCTAGTAAACCACATATTTTAAGCAATCAGTTCCTTCAATTAGCCACCAGATTGGCTCATTTAGGTGACCAACATTGGAAATGGTTTTGAGAAATACAAAATAAACTCGGGGAACACTCACTGTAAAAATTTGTGCCTTCATACGCCGGTATGATACTAGGTTTGATTATCCCAATGATTGTCTTATTTTACATAATCAATATAAACTACTGTGTCTGTATATTCAAAATATTTCTCATTTCATGCATGTTATTCAGAAAAACGAATTACATACACCCTCACACACCACTCGCAGAGAACTATATTCTTTGCGTAGACAAGTATAGTCAGGGGGTGAAGAAGGCAGTATCCGCGAAAAATCGCCTGACGACAAGGAGTTACGCCGCACGCGAAGCCGACTCAAAAATAACGACAATTTTTTCCTTTAATCCGAGATTAATTTCATATATTTGTTTAAGATGATTGATCTGTTTTTCTTTCATCTATAGATGCCTATGTTTAGCATTAAATTTTCCACCAAGCAGATTATCAATACACTAAGCGAACATTCTTTTTTTCGTATCAATTTCTGATTCTCTTTTACCCTGTATATAATTAGCCAATGACAGCTATCCTGGAAAAAATGTGTATCAAGTTACAGTGAAATCAATGCCTGCTTTTGAACCAATGAATATCAATGCGTTGATTCCCTACATGCATGAAACATCTTGATAGAGAATAAATGAACGGCACGTCCTCTATCGCGTTAGGTGGGACACCTATCTCCTATGTTGTTGAATCAATGTTTTTCAGCTGTTGTTCTGTCCAATACATCGGTAATCGCTGAGGAGACTAATGCGTTTTTTATTCAATCGGAAAATCTTCTCATTTTCAGAGCCGTATGAGGAGAAATTCGGGATTTTTTTTCCCGGGAATTAGATGAATATTTAATTCAGTGAAAGCTTGCCATTCGTGCCCTTATGTGAAATTTCCGGATATAAAATGCACTCAAAAGACTATGAAAATATTTTTATGAAGTATGAATCTTTCCGAATTAAAAAGTTTATTGCAGTGTACATTTCGCCTGTCATTCTCATAGTTGGAACTACCGGGAATATTATTTCTTTCTTCATTTTGCGGAGGAATATGTTTCGGATATCTACATATTTTTACTTGGCCGTTCTTGCAATAGCGGATTTAATTGTATTACAGTTTGGACTTCTTCGGGATTGGATTGGGCAGATTTCCGGATACGATATCCAAAATGCCAGCGATTTCTCCTGTAAGGTACTGGTTTCTCTGACTTACTTGGGAAGTGACTTCTCGGTCTGGTTAATTGTTGCGGTAACAACGGAACGTTTTATTGCCGTCTGCTTCCCCCTCAAAGCCAGCGTTTTGTGTAGTGTTAACAAAGCACGAAGTGTTACTCTTTCTCTCCTCTGTGCATCTTTTTGCCTTAACTCCCATTTTTTATGGACCGTTGAACTTTCAAAGGTGCATCTGAATTCGAGTGATGTGGCAAAATGCAACCCTGGAAATAAATTTGACTTCTTTCTGACCGGGGTATGGCCCTTAGTAGACGCCTTCGCCTACTCCTTCATACCTAGCTTCATCTGCTCTGTGCTGAACACTTTAATCATCCGAAGAGTATTCATTGCCAGAAAGTACCGCGGTCGTCTGCAAAAATGCAATACGAGTAGAAGCAACCTGCTTAACAAATCTTTGCCATCAGAAAGTACTATAAAACTAACGAAGATGCTTTTAGCAGTTTCCTTAACATTTGTGTTTACTACACTTCCCAACAGCATTTGCATTGTTGTTCAAAATTACTGGAAATTTGATTATAACAAGGACGTGCTTCAGGAATTTTCAAATTTTGCTTTAGCCAGGACAATAACGGAACATCTTATGTTCATTAACCATTCTGTCAACTTTTTCCTATATTGTGCCACAGGAAAAAAGTTTCGGAAGTTGCATGCATCGAGCGTCTTGTAAAACTGCGCTCGTAAGCAACGAATCGTTCTTTTTCAGATAGCAACATCCCTCATTTGATGAGCAGGGTGAGTTATACAACAGGCAGACTTAGTGTCAATCTTGTTGTATTTGATTCCAAACTCTTGCAAAGAAGGACAACTAGACTTTAAAATGAAAGTTATATCAGGATTTTTTTCCATATAATTCTACATGATATATAACTTAACTTCCGGAACACACAGGGCTTATTTCTGTTATCATTATTGCTAGTGTCAATGTTAATATGACCATGGTTGTTCTATGACCGAATGATCGAATACCAAAGTTTTCTAGTAAGTATTGTACAATTTTTCTATTCGTTTTGATAGTCTAGAGATGTGTCCGCTAACAATCGTGATTAAAGAATCTGACATTTTACCAAAACATTGAATGATTTTTTTCTTATTGTTTATTTCTTCTAAATTATTCAAAGATTTCCTTTTCATATTGTTTGCACTGATTATCTTAAGTTTATGAGACCTGCAGGAAATTGGCACTCAAACTTAATTGCTGAATAGAGGCTTTTCTCTTTTATGTATTGATCCCCTATAATTAAATCAACTTAATATATAGTCTTGTTTTTTGTCTGCAAATATTATCACACACTTCTGACAAAGGGGACATGCAATAAAATCAGGGTTTTTTTTTTCACTATTTAGCGTCACGATTAACGTACTCGTATAATCAGCCCTATCTCAAACTGAAAAGAAACACAAAGTCTGATTGGTCGATTGTGTCTGAAGGAAGAGTAATTTCAAATTATAAAATGAATAAATAAATCAGGGTAGACGAAATTAGATGTAAGAACATTGCACAGATTTTCTCTGTCTGATGATTATGATCTGATGATTATATCCTTACTGAGAGATCGGGGCTTCTTTCCGATAAAGTATATCATTTGTTTGAAATCGAGGCTTCTCTCTGATAAAGGATCATTTCTGTGAAATCGAGGTTCTTTCTGATAAAGTGTATCATTTGTGTGAAATCGAGGTTTTTTTCTGATAGAGTATCATTTGTGTGAAATCTAGGGTACGTTCAATCTGGTACAGTACATGTATATCCTTCCTGTGAAAATGAGGGTTCTTTCTGATAAAGTACATTTATATCATTTGTATGCAATTGAGGGCTCTTTTGAAATTTCACAAAATGTTTCATTTGACACTCATAGTTTTCTTAGTTTCATAGTTTATTTTCTCCACCTTCGTACTTCCCTAAATACCAGCATTATAGCGGATCGCTTTTGAAAAGAGCGGAATCAGCGAGATTTAAAAGCCCTGAAATTATAGTCTGTTAAATCTTTCTAATGGGAATTCTTATACACTGGCGAACGAATGCAGTTTTAGTCAGATCCAGCAGATGACTCGGTTCCTATTTCAGTAAATACTTTTAGTATAGTATAAATTCCCCGCTTCCTTGTCAGGAACCGTGATTGAAAGTAATCTCACAACGTCCCCAGATAATGGAAGGTTGCTGGGTTGTTGTTTTTTTTTTTTTTTTTTTTGTTTGTTTGTTTTGGAGAGGGGGGTCTTTTAGTTGTTTTTTTTTTTAAATCTTGGGGTTAAAAAATCTTGCTTGATTAGATAAATTACATTCATTCTATATTTTTGAAAAAGGCATATTATGCAATTCAATATTCTGCAATGACAAAATGCAAAATTTGAACAAGAATCTAAGATTGATACCCCGTTTTAAGTACATGTACTACTTTGTTTAAACGGCAACTTCTCAAAATGGCCAAATACAAAACTCGTACAACAACATTTATATTCACAATACAAAAATCATTTGATAGTCTACCGAGAGCCATTAGTCAATTTCGTCAGTTTCGTACTTAACTGGGTTCTTTTCCTATGTATTGTGCCTTTTCCGTGATCGGTTGAGAGGGGATAAAAAGCGCACAACAATCCAATCACTAATGTATTTATCTCCTAATGTGCTGTAAACCGACTTTCCGTTTCTCTTTACGCCGCATCAAATAGCATGTCGACAATATCATACAAACACCCATTAATGTCATAAGTAATTAAGAGCATTTTTTTTAATTATGAAAAGGCATTCACTCTTTTCAAGACTGATAAAGATAATATATTTTCATCAGTTTATAACAGATGAATTACCGAAAAATGACTGTGATTAGGCACGGCGTAGAAATACACAGAACAAAATGTGAGGAATGCCTACGAGTGTTTTGCCCATAAAGATCTCACTAGTTCTACGCGTGCGTGAAGTACCGCATATTTGGACCAATGCGTAGGGCTAAGAGCCGCAACACTGAGGGTTCTTTAATGTACCAACGCCTGCCACGACATGGGACCTTTGTTTGAAAGACAGGTGATTTTCACTTCATATAGTGAAGGAGCAATCGCGCTTTAGGTTTGGCGCGGTAAAGCAGATTAAAGGGAAATGGACACGTTTTGAACTAAAAATGTTCAAATTTTAGATTGCCAATTTTGATGTTTAAAATACTTAATCAAGTTATTTCTAGTGTTCAGCAAAAATTTGAAATTCAGTTGTTGATTTACAAGTAATATAAAGTGCTCACAAATCTTCGCTATGTAAATAAGGCTCGAACCATCTTTCTGCTTACAAAAAAGATTGCTTCGTAGAAAATATCATGTTTAAAACAATATGAGATGTGAGAAACACTAGACACTGTTCAATTGTGTTTAGAATGAACTTTTAATTTGAAAAAATCTGCTTTAAATGGAACGTTTAGTAGCATATTTAATATATGTAAGCAAAATCATGGCTCGGGCCTTGTTTACATAACAAAGAATTGTAAGTGCCGTATCTCACTTGGAAGTCAACAGATGACGTTAAATTTTCTCCTGGCCATTAAAAATACCCTAGTCAAGCATTGCAAACATTAAAATTGGCAATCTAAAATTTTAACATTTTTAGTTCAAAACGTGTCCATGCCCCTTTAATTAAACTCCCGATTTGTGATCGCCTCCCAGTCGTGAATAGGCTTATTGTACGCAAAGCTCGTCCATCTTTAAATTTATTTTAGCTCCAAACGTGTCAATGTCCCTTTAAGCTTTTTCATACTTTTACATTTCAAGAATATTTACAGCAATGGAATAAAAAACATCTAGTTTGATAATATCATGGGGGTATCAAATTTGAGTAGTCAGCAAATGTATGTGAGACATTAGATCTTCGTTAAGTACAACTCGTGTTGGGATGGGGCAGGGTTCTTACTGGCCGTGATAAACAGACAGAATCAGTGGAACTTTTTATTATCTATGCTATCGCTAGACTAGTATGGTGTGTAACGATTGTTTGGCTGAAATGCAGAGCTGACTTGAAAGTGGCAGAAGTCTCAAATGAAAAGATGACCACTCTCATAGATTTTACAATGAATACAAATTCCAGGACGAGACAAACACTGAACCCCCCCCCCCCCCCCCCC
>CAJDSM010001709.1:0-17648 GCA_903981925.1 Ostrea lurida
GTAAAGAAAGATAACAATGTGGAGATGTGCAATTATTGCAAGGGGAATGCTGTCAAATGTTTTAGCTCACCTGAGCCGAAGGCTCAAGTGAGCTTTTCTGATAAAATTGTTGTTTGTCTGTTGCATGTCCGTCTGTCCGTACAACTTTTCACTTTGCCAAATCTTCTTCTCCAGAAGCACTGGGCCTAAATATCAACCAAACTTGTGATAGCATAATCAATGCCTATAGAGAGTGAAGGGGATTCAAAGTTTATTCCTAATGAAGGACGGGCCCCCTTCAAAAGGGGAGAATAATCAACAAAATGGCAAAATAGGGTGGTGGTCCATTTAAAAAATTCTTCTTCTTTCAAGACGCACTGGGCCCAGAAAAGCTGAAATTTGTATATGAAAGCTCCTGGATATAGTGCCAGAATTCAAGTTTGTTCAAATCAAGACCACCCAGGGGTACGACTGGGGTCCAATAGGGGATCAAAGTTTTACATGTGAATATATAGGGAAAATCTTTAAAAATTCTTCTTCTCAAGTACCACTGGCCCAGTAAGCAGTGAAATTTTTATATGAAAACTTCGCGATTATATGAAAGATTCCTGATATGAGTGGAGATTTCAAGTTTTGTTCACAATCATGACCCCCCCAGGGGTATGATTGGGGGTCCAATTGGGGATCAAGTTTTTACCCATTTGAATATAAGGGGAAAATTTTAAAAATTGTCTTTCTCAGAACCATATTTGACAAAAGAAACAATACTTTAAAATAATAGCTTCCTGAATTATAAATAGAGGTAAAGAAGTCCAAAGATCAGAATCATACCTCTTGGGGCTAGGGTGGGGCCATAATAGGGAATCAAAGTTTTGCATAAAATGTTCTTCTCTAGAACCACTGGGTCAGTTTTTAGGGAACTTAAAAATTCTTTTTAAAATCATCACTGCTGAGCCAGGGCCAAGGTCACTCAGGTGAGAGATGTGGCCCATGGGCCTCTTGTTTAAAGGAGTTACAGCCCTTTTACTTTGCTTTTTCTTTGCGAAATGTTTTATCTCCTCCTAAACGAACACTGTGGCATGGCAGTGAATTGCTCCTTCGCCAAGAGCTTGGCATTTAGAAGTGAGAATCACGGGTCTTTTGGATATGACCTTAAAAATGGAGGTCTCGTGTCGCAGCATGTGTGGCATGCAAAAGAACCCTCACTGCTAAAAGCCATGAGTGCTAAGCATAGGTCTAAATTTGCAGCCCTTCACCGGCAATGGTGACGTCTCAATATGAGTGAAATATTCTCAACAGGACGAAAAACAACAAATAATCAATCAATCAGATGGGTCATTATAATTCAGAGTGACACCTGCGAGGTGGTCCATCACTGAAGTGAAAATCTATGGAAACCGAGTAAAGTACGGTAAAACATCATGAACTTCGTCCTGACTTTTATTGGATTATCTAAGCATACTGCTGTTGAAGAATATTGTGCATTTTTATTAATGTCCATAGCTAAATCATGCATGCATATACAGACAAAAGGCCTGATGTGTCTGCTCTGCAGTATTTTATTGTATATAATGTAATTATTTGATTCACCATATTCATGTTAGTGGACAAATGCTCAGATTTCACATAAAACTGACAGCTATACAATCCTGTTGAAGGTAAACACCCTGTTTCCATGGCAATTTAGAGGGAAATAGCATCATTTTGAAGAAAAGAGATGAGAATGATGATTAAATGAAGGGATTGAAGTAGAGACGGATTGACTGGTATTTTATGAAATCGCCCATTGTCTAATTGATTCATTTTGTATAATCACCTATAATCTAATCGCATGCGTTTTGTAATATTTTAAGGGTAGTGGGAGTTAGGTGTGGCCCCTTACATCTTGTCTCTGAGTGTCCCCAGATTCTTCCATTAAATCACTGTGTAATGAATTTCTATAAATTTCATAAATCATTCTCAGACAGATGTTTTATTGATAAGGTTTGATCAATTCCATGAGCATGTCATCAGCTAGCAAACAGAACCAGTAGTTTTGAAAGCAATGCCATTGGTTTGCAAATAGAATAAATCACTGTGCAGCCTCATTTTCATGCAAGAATTCTCAATCAAACACTGTCGTTGTTAGTTACATTGTCATTAGTTTATTGTCAATGCTGAAAAGCCAGGAATTAAATCTACAATAAATCTACAATTTACCATTGGTTATGAATTTGCTTAAGGCCAAGCACAGAAATTGTTCTGTCCCTCCTTAAACAGATAATAAAAGAGAAAACAGTTCAATATTGTGAGACTCGTGCTTCTTTCTTAACTCCTATCGAAGATGACTTTTATCATATTCCCATTGGATTTAAATTGATTTTTTTGGTGATTTTTATATCATTTAAATTTATATTGTCATCGTGATATGTAGGTATATAATATGATTCTAATTGGGTTATAAACTTATTTAAAGAATTGAGGTGATTTTCCGACACGTACCTGATAAACAAGTAAAGTCTCAATGGACACTGGTTTCTAGTGTCTTGTAATATGAATAATTATGATAAGAAAATTTTGGGTGATATGCTAGAGTTCACAGGATTTTTAGACTGGTAAACTTTTATCATGCGCTTCGCGATTGATGAGTTTTACTACTGTCTAATTCGGTGATCCTCGCATCACCGAAAAAATATTAAGATTCATTTTTCTTTGCAATTGTTTATGCAGTTTCTTGCATTTCGTTAGGTGCAAGTGATGTTGGTAATGCGTGTCTTTGCCTGAAAATGTATGGTCGCTGAAATAGAAATATCAAAACAAGAAAGAATCCTTACGTAATAAAGGAAGTAACAAGTGCCGCAGTTGATATTAATGATAATAGCAAAGGCCTGTTATAGCTCGTCTTTATGAAGAGAGAGGCAATAAATCTGAAAGGGTAGGTGGTTTTTCCGACTTCTTTCACTTGATAGGTTGCAGTTTTTGTGTGGGAGTCTCGGCTACTTACGCCATCAGCCGCGATGGTGCCCTGATAAACAGTTTTCCTGTTTAGTGTATGTAATAATGCTGCTTAATAAATTACTTGCATTAAAAAAAGTTCTTGTTATTAGTATGAACAATTGCTAGATTTTATAAACTTCAAGTCATCTTTAATAGATTTAGTATTAATATTCCAGAAAGACTGCATAATACTTATTTATTTCTTAAGAACAAAGGTTTGCTCTAAAGTGATCATCCCTTGCCCAGAGCTAAGATTGATTTTAAAATGATCATTCTCCACCCCAAGGCATGGTCATAACCCCACCCCTGGAGATGATTGTGAAGTGATCCCTCCCTCCCCGTAACCTTTTAAATTAGTATAAAGTGATCGTAGTAGCCATGATATTTGTTGAGCAAATTATGTCCCACCCTCATCACAATTGTGAATTTTAGGATTACATGTAAAAGTTAATTTATTACATGTAAAACGAAAAACGTTAAGATCATTATTAGTCATACACTTAAAAGTGAGCATAGGCAGATCTAAAAATAAACAATCGGTACACTGCAGTCATGTGACTTCTACAGCCTCTGAGACAGATCTTGATTTAGCATTTGATCATCAGAATCACAGTATGTTATATGGTAAGTAGATCAAATGACCAATTATGTGACATTAATCAAACCTGGACAGAAATACTGCAATAATTGTTGGTCACATGATACTTACATCACAATGGGCAATATTGAAGGGTGTGTCTGCTCTGATGGGTGTGTCTTATCTGGAGGGGTGTCATGTCTGGCTCATAGTCGGATCTTAGGAATGGTATTGACCGAGATGTTAAGAAAACTGTCTAATTAGAATTAGATCCAGCTTTTGGATGACTTAATTTGATCTCATGTCGCATCAGTATTTACAGATCAAAGGATCTAATTAAAGTGGTCAGAAAAACGGCTTTCCACATTTGATGGTAAAAGATCAATTTTTTTTGTCTTGAGGTCGAAGAGTACCATAATTAAGGTGTACTCAACACAATTAACACTCAGAATTTTCTTGATTCGGAAGAAAATATTTTTTTTTTTCATCTGGAGCTGTAGTCTGGTGACATTTCTGCCATGTCGTGATGTATTAGAGTAGGACAAACAGAAACGCCTGGATATACCAGAGGTGGGATCATGTGCCTAGGAGGAGTAAGCAACCCCTATGGACCGGTCACATGCACCCATTGTGAGCCTTATATAACAATAGGGTAAATGGAGTAAACCATAGTCAAAATCGGAGAGCAAAAAACGTCAATTGGTTTGAAACATGTCAGACAGCATTTTACCCAATGACAGGTTGTACTAGTAAATTAGATCATTACAATGAACATACAATTTGTGAAATGCCAATTTTAAACTAAAGTCTTGAAATCACTGTAACATATCACCGTATTTGTCAGTAGCCGGTCTCCATTTAAAAACTGACCATGCCTAGATCAAAATCACGCTTTCTGAATCCGAACTTCCATAAGCGAATGATAATGGATACATATGAATATGCGAAGATGGCAATGGGGAAGCTCACTGGTTATCATTGTATCATGTACTTGCTTCTGATATAAGACACGTAAAAGATCACACGACTTACAGAATAATTTCTTCAACATTGATCAGAACCGCTGCTGTTGTATATTGCATTAAATTAGGACACTGAAGTACCTTCACATGTACAAGCGACCTTGTAGTTATCCTTGACCATTGTTATAGTTTGACTTACTTTTAATCTTTTGTCGGACCTCATAGACACACAACTTGCAATTTCCATCAAGTTGTCCAGTCTTGGCGCTGTATAATAGCATCAAGGATCACAGAGGAGATTAATTAATGTTAAACTCCGTGTTTCCGAATCGTAGGAGAAAGTTTCTTCTCGATGTGTTGAAGTGATTGATTTAAATCCCCAGAACGTATTTATAATCACTAGGACTGACAATTAACTTAATGTTCGTATTTGTACTTACCTCCAAACTCAGATTCTATGTATTATAAAAAAGCCATCAAAAAAATTGAAAAACCAGCAAGATATTGTAATGATTGTAGCAGTGGTATTGATAGTATTAATTGTTGGGAGTCGTTGGCTAAAGTCTTTAAGTCTCCCGTTTATTTTAGATGTAAAGAGATGTAGATCAATAATCAAAGCATTGAGAGCATTTTAAATAAGATATGCCTCCTCAATAGCTCCCTCTCATTCCCGGATTACCTCATTGTCGATTCAAACTAATAGTATGAGCTTTGCATGTGTTCTGGTAATTGTTTTGCCCGCCTTTTTCTGTCATTATCCTCTTAGCTTCACTGTAAGGAGAGAGAGATGCCCCGTACAAACAAATCTGCTCCCATCTGACATTAATAGTTTTGTATTTTGTTTTTTTTCCACAGCTATGATAGGAGTGCACACTTTCATCTCTAGAGGTGCTCTTGAGGACATGTTGACATAGCCTCCTCCCCCCTTCCCCCTTTTCTTTGGTGACGTGTAGCAATTCCGCGGTGTGCCAGGGGTCAGTACTGCAGATGCTGCTAGAAGTCACCAGGTGTGGTCATCGACTAAGGGATTAAATGTCCATTGGTCAGTGTGTGGATTAGGTATGGCTTAAACAATGTGAGATTATATTATTCCGACATGTGATCTATATATTTGAATCGTGGAGGAAAAAATGAACATGGTGCAGTGAAATTGAAATCAATATTTTCAAGAAAATTTTTTTTCCCCATACATATATACAGATTTCAGAACCTGCACTCAGCTGTTTATTTATGGCACAAGGATTAAATGATCTTAACACTGGGACTACAGTTATCATTTTATTGATTGAGGTATATTTGTAAATACTACAAAGTGATTCTAATGTCAAACACGCTCAAGTAAAGTTCTGTGTGGATAGTAAACATCCGAAATTTTTTTAAAGAGGTGACCAAATGTGATATTTAATCAAAGAACTTTACCCAACACATAGTAAATTCATTGGAAATATTTAGTGACCTTTATTGGTGAAAATGGAAGGGGACAAATCGATGGAGATGCCTGACCCTACCACAAGACCACGCCCCATCACCCCCAAAATCTTCAAGAAGTGCAAGAGTGCTACGTTTACCCTGGATGGTACTGCTTATACTATAGGTAAGTGCTTTTGCTGTATGTTGGGAGGAGCATTTACTAACAGTGTAAGCTGTCAGTAAATCTATATATATAAAAAAAGAAATTTCTTGCCTTCCAGGTGAAATTTTAACCCCTTTTAATGAATTCTTTTGAATATTTTTTTGGTTTGGATATACATTAAGCTTCAGATCTGGCTAGCTTATTTGCTGACCTGTCTGACTGATTCCTGGAATTTTACCCCCCTTTTTAATGAATTCTTTTGAATTTTGTTTGTTTGTTTGGATATACATTTAGCTTCAGATCTGGCTAGCTTATTTGCTGACCTGCCTGACTGATTCAGGACTACCTATAGATGAACCTATATCTATTTCTATCTCTCTCCCTATCTCTATCTGTTTGTCTCTTAACCTTTCTCTTTACTGTTTATATCAACCTTTCTCTTGTATGTTTATATCAAGCGCTTAATTCTCTATCTGTTTATCTACTTTCTTCTATCATGTTTATCTACCTTTCTCGCTATTCTGTTTTATCTATCTTTCTCCTCTATCTGTTTTATCTACCTTTCTCTCTATCTGTTTATGCACTTTCTCTCTATCTGTTTTTATCTACTTTCTCTAATCTAACACTAAACAGTTTCACATGTTCTGTTTCTGACATATGAAACTTTTAAATATTGTACTCGAAGTGTTAATGAGATATTTTTTAAATATTTTGTGTGGATAATCCATTGAAAGTGATTGTTCCAGCAAATACACAACACTTAGATTATATTGAGTGGAACCTCTGAGAGAAAAAACAGATACTGCGTAGACTGTTGTGTAAAGTCGGGAACAAAAGTGTGAAAATTCCGCAGGAGCAAAACAAAATGAGGAATGCGTTTACCAGATCAGTCATGACACTAGCGCAACTCCAATTATTGCGTTTTCTCTGTTTGGATTATTTTTCAGCAATTGATCTTTTGATTTTGATTTTTTTTTTGGCATGAAATTTAACATTTGAATAGTCATTGAATTAAGTTATTTATCAGGTTGGTTAATAAATAACTTGCTATTGAAACTGTATTTTAAACATTCAATTTGGTAAAATCGGCATACATTCAGTATTGGAAGACAAATTTGACCCGTTCTTTATGAAACTAAGACCTATGGAATAATGAAACCTGTTGATAATGTCTTTCATACTTTAATGGCTCCCATGGTGATCAAATTTAGATGATAGAAATACCTTAGAAATTTGGGTTGCTGATGTGGAGTTTTAATCGACTACGAGATGTCTGAATAACTCCATTTGAGAAGTTTCATGTTGTATTGTTCAGAGCTCCTAGTGGAGTAATTAGTGGTGGCGGGGGTTATTGTTGTTAATGGTGTTGCCGTGTTATGCAACAGACTCTGTGTAAAAGTACGAATTCGCCTTATCAAAAGATAGAAATCCTCTCGGTGAAGATAAGTTTTCTTATTCCTGGAAGTTAATTATAATGTTTACAGTTTTCTTATTGTGGAAGGAGAGAGAGAGAGTAGAAAACCCGATTTAACTGAAATCTCGCTAGTTAATCCTCATGGAGATGGGTTTCAAGAAAGCTGTGAAATTTTTACTGGAGATTGCATGAAGACAGTGCATTAAAAAAAATGATGCGTTTCCAGTGCATGACTATGTTATATCATAATGATTAAATTGTACACAAATCTTAATAATTAAAGTATACTTAAAGTTTGATCATTAAAGTATACACAAAGCCTAATAAAGTACTACTCAGAGACAGTATACTCAAGGCCTAATAATTGAAGTGTACACAAATCCTAATAATTGAAGAGTACACAGATCCTAGAAAATTAAATTGTACACTAGCATATTTATGTTAGAATAAAACCTTTAATGATAGTTTTTAACATTATGTCTTCAAAATTTCTTAGTGAAGTATATGGAACAGATTCCTGTAACTGGAAGTTTGAAAACCATATCAAATATATAGGTCACTAACCTCGTTAACCCCACCTCCAAAATTTGAAAATTTGTCAGAAATCTTCAAAATTATTTTTTGAAGTACTAAACTTAATGATATGATATTTTCATTGAATTTTGTGTCAAGTCTCATGATTTAAGTAAAGGTTAGACATTTAAGTAATTTGCGAGTCATTAAGCAGGCTAGATACTTACATAGCTGTTTCCTGTCATCTCTTGATTTGAAAGCACTTTTAAATAAATGCTTGTTTTTTTCATTTCAAATACAGTGCATTTCCTTTGAAAGTCTGACATGATTAATTGAAATCATTCTTAAAGTTACTCTATATTTGTAGAAATGAAAACCGTATAAAAATGTGCACTTCGTCTTTTCAAAATTTAAAAAATCCAGGAAAAATTCTAGCATTGAATTCATGATGTGTTATCATAGAATCAGCAGCATTTAAAGGCAACTTGTAAACTTTACATAAAAAATTGATTGCAAGATACTTACGGGATTCTAATAATTACCATATATATAAGTAGTTATATACATATATATATCTATACTGTTTTATAGTGTTGTGTATTGATTAAGTATCTGAAGATGCCTGTCCACGGTCTTTGTGCAGAAATGCAGACCGATTTTTCAAAGATCCACTTCGGCTGACTAAAGTTGTAATATACAGTTTATAACATTTTTATGACATGCTTTATGTATTACTAATTCTGGAAGTGCACATTCGAGCTCATCTTTAATAATTATATATATAGTGGCAGACAGAGTTTCATCTACATTATTAGTTTTTTAAAAGAGATGTGACATTGTAAGTAAAGATGGNAATTATATATATAGTGGCAGACAGAGTTTGCATCTACATTATTAGTTCTTAAAAAGAGATGTGACATTGTAAGTAAAGATGGTCCCTGTGCCTAGAGAAGACCAAATGTGTAATGAAATGGGGGTATGGAAGGTCCATCTTAAAGAAAATGTTATATCCAAGCCATATTTTGTCATGATGATATAGCTATTGATGTCACTTTGTCAAAACATGATGTCATAAGAGCGATTCCGAGAAGGAAGCATTGACTGTTGCTTGATTTAAAAGGGAGGGCGATATTTCAATATTATAGGTCACCATCGTATGTTGGTTTCCCCCAAACTCAGGATTCAATGTTATAACTCATAGGCAGAGATGGAATGAAGTTCTATGAATTCGTTGTATGCTCTGAAATTTAAAAAGAAATTGAAAAAAAAATTCCAGCTCGTAAAAGCACTGTTTAATATTTATGAGGCTGTATGGCATGCCACACATTATTTCATCTGTTTTAACCAGGATTTATTTATCTTACATCGATGTTTACAAACAACAGTCATGCGGCCATTTCTCTTGCATGCATCAAGTGACAGTTATATCGGGTGGGAATTTCCCTCATGAGCATGGAGCTATTTATAGACACATAAATGTGGTCACCAAATGAATCTTCTCACTGTTTTCTGTTTTTGAGCATGCAATGAAGGGAAAGTTAATAACTCTTAACGCTAATATTACTAAGCTTTAAAGTTATTTTTACAAAAAATAATTGACGAACATCAGACCATACAGCTTTAATTCAGTTACTGGTAGTACATTTGTGGTGCTGAATTTTAAGATAAGGAAATGGTTAATGAAGCCGGCAGATAAACATTGACAGAAAGGCTGTCAATAAATGATAGATTTTTAAGTGCTGACTGGGGAACAGATCAAACACCGCCATGTTTGGAATGGCAAGTGTGCTCTGACTTTTGTTGACTTGGTGTGGGGTGGAAGTCACTATTTGATGAGAAATTTTATTTACGAACATATGTTATCTCTGTAAGATATTGAACTCTGTCTTGTTTTGAAATAAAATAAGAAATTAACTCTATGATTTGTTAATTACTCAGGCTGTNCAAGATATTCTCTGTCTTGTTTTGAAAAAAAAAAATAAGAAATTTAAACTCTATGATTTGTTAATTACTCAGGCTGTTAATACTTCAATTTCAAGGTGTAAATTTGGACTAAATGACCGTTATACTAAATTTGTCCATTTGGAATACATGCGGTATACACCTTCCTTTGCCTTTTGTACAAGTCACCTATTTTTATTTCTTATTGCGCAGCCTTTCGATGCATTTGTGAGATTATTTGTCGTTTCGCCAGTCCCCAAGGAACCTAAAAAACATTGAACCTGTCCAGCAAAATTTCTGTGATTTGGCACCCTACTTCAACACCAATAAAACGAGTCTTTAATGCCTGGATTATTTTAGATCTACGTATTTGTAAATTTCCCCAGAGATTCTGAAAACCATTGCTTATTCTCTTCTGATTGCAAAAGCTTTTGTGGGCAATATTAAATCTTGGAGTTTAGATCCTGATTTTTTGTGTGGATTTACCAACATCAGACCAATCTGTACCCACTGGAAAGAAATTACGTATTTGTAGAGTATGACGGAGACCCCGAGCTAGTTAGCTGCTACGAGAAACAAAATCACATTTCTGTCTTTCATTATTTGCATATCTTACTGTGACAGAATTTAATCTATTGGTCATGATTCGAACTGAGGACGAGAAATTCTAAAAATCATATTTAATGAATGTTTTATTAACGCAGCTTACCCGAATTTATCACTTACAACTTCTCAGCTGTTAAATAATTGCCTGTCTGTTTGCCCATTTAATATAATATTTTTCCAATAGATCTGTAGTTTCATATGCTTCTCACCAGAAATAAATGTGGGTGTAGAATCAAGTATAACATTATTGTTTTCTAGGTTGGGGCGAGTGTATACAATTTTATCTGTTTTTGGAGGAACTAGTGTATCTGTGTGTCTGTCTGTGTGGGAACAATGTACATATATGTATATCAATATTTATTTTGATGTGCAGCAATGTTAAAGTACAGTTGAACTTTGGTATCTCGAACACTGATATATTGAATACCATAGTTATGTCGAACTGATTTGGAGGTCCTAGCTACCTATTTTCTGAGTATTTTTACCCTGGATATCTCGAATTCATGGATATCTCGAACTTTTTTCTTGGTCCCACTGAGTTCGAGATAACGAGGTTCGACTGTACATGTAAAGTTGGTCAAAATGACTTTTGCAAATCTGCTGTTATACCACCATAATAAATTCATAGAGCATTCTTACGATGTGTTGGTGATCTGTTTTTTTCACCATATTTTTAGTTAGGTGAAATTAGGAATATCTAATGAATCTGAAAGGAAATCCCATAGCAATGAAATGTATCAAGTGGTTGGAGAGAGAAGTGCTGGTAAAGCAGTTAGATTTACTTGAAATTTGGGAGGAGAAATTATATACAGTCCAAGCATCATTGATATTAAAACCACAAGTGTCAAACATAATGTCAAACATTTCTGGAAATAATGATCGGTTCTAACAGCACCAGAATAATTTGGTACGCAGTGTTTACATATAGCTAAATGAATGAGTCGGTTTCTAACAGCACCAGAATAATTTGTACCGTGTTTACATATAGCTAAATAATGATCGTTCTAACAGCACCAGAATAATTTGTACCAGTGTTTAACATATAGCTAAAATAATGATCGGTTCTAACAGCACCAGAATAATTTGTACCGTGTTACATATAGCTAAATAATGATGGGTTCTAACAGCACCAGAATAATTTGTGAACCGTGTTTCATATAGCTAAATAATGAGTCACGGTTCTAACAGCACCAGAATAATTTGTACCATGTTGTTACTACTGCTACTTGATTTTCTCACCTTGTTTCACACAAAATATCAGGGCACACTCGGAGCCTCATCTTTCACCTTTGCTAAGTTAATTGACTTTCATAAAATGCCTTTGCACATTGCAGACAATTTTAAGGTCACAATGTGATATATCAAAATTATTGTAGCATATATTATATATAAATATAGGGGACTAGATAAAAGTCATTTGACATGCAGATTGACACAGGTACAACTTGAACACTTGAAAACAGTAGTAAATTACGACTAATTGTGAATAACTTTTTCATTGTGACGTCATTATAGACTAAGTTAAAGTATGAAATCCCTTAAAGGTACATTTCTGTACGACACTGATTTTTCTCAGAAAGCCTTAACTATACACTGGAGTCAATTTTTTGGGGTATAAACAGTGGTTTGTTATTTTATTTCGTTTTAGAGAAATGGTATTCACTAATTGTTTATTGTACAGTCAAACTTAACTATCTCAAACACTGATATCTCGAATACCATGGTTATATCTTAAATGATTCAGAAGTCTCAACCACTAATTCTTTAAAGTATAAATTTACCCTCAATATCTTGAATACAGGTTTTTCCTCTCAGTCTCATCAAGTTCAAGATAATGAGGTTTGACTGTAGTTATAATGTTAGAGATTAATAGTAGCTGCTAGCTAGTCTATTGTAGTTTTGTATTTTTTTTTTTATTATTTTGGTTGGTTTTAAGGCTTTTTTTTTTTTTGCTTCTTTAATTGTTTGTTTTTGTTCTTTCTTTTTTTTTTTTGCTGTTAATTTTGGTAATTGGATGATATGTCCAAACCACATAATTCACATATATTGAACACTGACAAATACTATTGATTTTATGATATAGAATCTGTTACTATAGAAATATTGATGTAACAGTGTTAAATCTGTTACTAGCAATATTCATGTTTTTACAATATAGAATTTGTTACTACGAAATATGAATAATTTTACATTATAGAATCTATTGGTACATATATTAATATTTTTACAATATTGAATCTGTTACCACAAAAATTGATGAAAAATTTCAAAATAAAATAACCAAATGTCAAAAGCACATTCAGTCTTGTTGCATATCTATACATATATAGCTACTTAATAAAACCCCAGAACATTTTTAGCTGACTTTCTTTATGATTTGCACTAAAAATATTTTGTCATAAATGTACGATCATTGAGTCTAGCAGCTTTAATTTCCAGATTGTAATTGTTTTCTTTCTGTCAGTGTATTCAACGGTTGTCATGTATTCTCTGTGTGTAAATGATTAAGTGTGCACGCAGTCGTCATTTTTCATATTCTCATCAATATATTGTTACATGTTAAAAACTTTTGATGTTTCTGTGGATTATTCGTTCTTATGCAAATAGCTCTAAACACACAGTTGCGTAATTTTAATTGATGTTAAAACCCTTCAAGTAAACTGATGAAACAAAAAGTGAAAGAATGGCACACTCACCGAAAACTCTGAAATTCAACATTAACCATTATGAGGACTGCATCTGTCCAGTCTCATGCCTATGAACTTCCATGTAAATGCACGTGGCTTTCAATAATTTAGACTCTTTTAAATTCATAGATGTTTTAATAAAGAGATATTGAGAGGTGTTGGAGGGGGGAGGGGGGAGGGGATCGGCTTCAGCTGTGTATTGTCTTTCGTAGTGTTCAGGACGATTGTCTTCAGTACAGTATTGTGTTTAGTATGATTGTATTACTGAGGAAAGCATCATTGTATACGGATTTGAAGGGCCGTTAAAACATCAGGTTGATGAGCTTTGATGGAGGTTTTGTCCCTTACTTTCCAGTGTTAAAATTGACTTGGCGGCAGATAAATTTTTATTGTCTTTATGCATTGAGACTTTGGCATTGTATTAAGGGCTGCTCATTCATCAGACTGACTAAAATAGATGGGTAATAGTCCTGTTCATTACAGCCTGTTTGTCAATATCCCATCAGTCTGTCTGATGTCCAAATATTTTTTTCATTTATTCTGCAGGGCTTTTTTTTTTTTTTGTCTTCCATAGAGCAGATCGGATGCAGTATTGAAAAACATTTGTTTGTGATACTGCGCTCCATCCCATTCCCTTGATTCAGGCAAATTTGACCTTGACAAGTGACCTTGACCTTATCCATACATATTTAACCTTGGATTTTCAGTTCACTAGATATACATGTTTGAAAGTAAAGTGCATGCTTGATGTAATGCTGCAGACAGACATTAAAATTAACAGACCAATAAGGAAAGCCTCTACGGTCTTTGATCATAAGAAATTAAAAGTAGAGTAATTGAAAATTTTATGTCTTCTGTAGCTTTTGTCTGATGCAATGAATCTTTGTTCGGTTGTAGAATGTTTAAAAGTAATTCTCTGTCATCAACGTTCATGCACTTATAGGTGTCTACATAATTTTTCAGAGACTACCAGCATTTGATGTCACTCTATAAATTCGGTCTCAATGTACGGAAATTTAAATGTTCTTGACTGTCACCATTGCTGAAATCATTACAATGCATCTTCTGAATAGAATGGCATATATTAAGCTTAGTTTTTGTCAATAATGTTTCATATGATATTCCATTTCTTTGGCAATTGTGAACAATTACTTAGCCACGAGTGATGATATTTGATATATTGTTAGTAGAAGATTTGTCGCCGATTTGAAAAGTGTCCATTACACTGCATGGATTGAAAGTGCAGGTACACCATCTAGTGAGAATGAATATACAACTCTCTTGTGTGTCAAATAAACGTAAAACTATCCTACGTGTACATACAAAGTATAACATATCCCTAGATTACAGGCTTTTCTAGCAATTCCAAACTTAATACTCAATCTTAATTAGTAAATTAGATTAAAATAAAATGTTCATTACTATAATTTCTGGCACCCTCGCAAATTTTTGGATTGGAATATGTTGACGATTTAAGTAATGAACCTCAAACTGAATATGAATTAAAAAATCAAAAGAGAAAACACGCTAAATATTTGAAACATATGAAGCAAAAATGTTCCTTATTCAGATGTTCATTACATCAATGCAATGAGTTATTAAAAAATGTGTATAGCGTTTGTTGGGTTTAATATTCTAAAGGTTCGTCGATGAAGCACTTGGTTTCTAAAGTATCCAGGGCATTATTTCGCAATATCAGAAGCTGGGTTTGCTCTGTGGTTCAGTTTTGAAAGTTGTATGAAATGATAATCCTTTTATTTTTATGAATTATAGTATATAGCAAACTAAATGATACCATTTTAGGTGCTGAAACTATATTGCGCAATTTCTAATTGATGGATAATTGTATGCGCACAGAAGTCGATCCTCTTGTGAGTTGGTAACTCCTTTTTCGGAGAATTTTTGAGGAATGTAACACGAATCCTCTTTAATCAGACTGAATTTTTGTCAAATTGTCCACCATCTTTATCCATTTTTCTAGCAGGAATTTATTTCTTTGTTGCACGTATTTTCAGAATTTTATTTCAATACACCGAATAGATCAATACACCGAATAGATAAACAATAACTTTTTAATATCTATTTTCACAGTGTTATTTAAGCTATCGTATTTGTTGATTTGCTACAGACTAAACCGTCATTAATGCATTCAATCTCTGTGTTAAATATTGCTTGTTATTTGATATGGCAAGAAAGTATTATGAATTAGTATGCAACATACATCAGACATGGACTTCAGGATGATTTTTACTCCCAAAAAACTTGTATGCAAGTATATTATGGTAAATAAACTATTGTGATCTATACTCTTATACAACTAAACCATGTAAATGTCGTTCCTTTCAAATAATAGAAACATTACTTAATGAAATTTGAACAAATATGATTGATCTTCAAAATTTCAAAACTTATACCTATTCATAATGGATGACTCCAAAAACTTGTGATGTAAATATGTTAGTTAAAAATGTTTACACATATCTCTTTTAGCTTTAATTATCAATTGTTAATCTGGATCTCTTGAACAAGTCTTTCAAGAGCTCAATGTAGATTTTTTGAAGTTTTTTTTGCAAAGAAAAGGCTTTTGATCGTCATTATTTTATGCAGTTGTGGCTTATTGAATGTAACGTACATTTCTATGCTAATTTTCATTTGTTCGGAACTTCATATATTCAGTGAATATTTTTGAACCCTTATTTCATGTAAAGAAATCTAGATCAAGATTCTATATATTGTCAGGCTTGCAAGAAAGGCAAGAGAATTGAATTTGAAAGCAATTATTTTTTTGCTATCTGTACACGGCAAATGCTACTTTATAGTGAACTTGGGTGTGTATAATAAATAATATACGGTACCAATTTTTTATGCACAGATCGCATTTCGACAAATTATGTCTCTTCATGTGATGCTCAAACCGAAATGTTGAAATCCGAAACATGAAAGTAAAACTTTATAAATTGTCAATGTAGTGCCAAAGAGATTGGGGCCAAAACTTCGAAGGATCAAGCTATGCCTGAGGGAGATAATCCTTAATTTTGATATGAATTCAAATTTTACCACTGCAAGTTAAATACATATCCGTATTTCAAGCTAGTAACATAGTACATAGCAACTGGGCTGTAGAACCCTCGGGACTAACAGTCCACCAGCAGAGGCCTCGACCCAAGGGTCATAATAAAATCATTATCGGTACCAATTTTTATGCACCGGATGCCGCATTTCGACAAATTATGTCTCTTCAGTGATGCTCAAACCGAAATGTTGGAAATCCGAAACATGAAAGTAAACTTTATAAAAAGTGATCAATGTAGTGCCAAAAGATTGGGCCAAAAACTTCGAAGAATCAGAGCTATGTCTGAGGGAGATAATCCTTAATTTGATATGAATTTAATTTTACCACTGCAATTGATCTCTGATGTAGATTAAAAATATGGCTCGTATAAGTAGAGCAATCTGTGAATCATTTCAGAATGATATTCATTGCATGTAATGTTTGCCAATATTTCTGTGAACACACATTTAATACTTTGATAAACATAATGTTCAGGGTTTCATTTTGCTTGTTGTTTACCACTGTGTTGTCTGTTGTTTACTCAAACTTGACACTGTACCACAGTTCAAGTTTGATTAAATGAAGGCATCATACTATCTTCTAAGGGGATCGAAGATGAATAAAAATAAATGAAAATAGGGTGGGTGTTTATAAAAATCTTCTTATGTTGTGTCAATCTAAACTGTAAGTTAAAATTTACTGAAAGTTTCATTAACAATGTACATGGTTTGAATATACATGTAGGAAATTCTCTGAAAACTGTTCTTCAGACACAAGGTACATTGTGTCAATCAATGTGGAAGCATTCTCATGTAGTGCAGATTCATTTTTTTTCTTTATCACAACTCCTAGGGACAGGGCAATTCTAAAAAAGTGTCTTACATTGAATATGGGGACAGGGCTGTCCTAAAGATGAGTCTTACATTGGAATATAGGGACAGGGTTGTGCAAAGAAAAGTCTTGCATTGAATATAAAGTAAAATTCTTCATAAATCATTTTTGCGAGAAGCAAAGGATGATGACATGTTACAGAGAGTTTGAAACTAGGTTGCAGCAAATAGGAGTCAAGCCCATGGCAGAACTAAGCCTAAAATATAATCACGCTTTCACTTGCATGGTCAGAGTTAGTTTTGTGAAATGCAGTATTGCTAGGGCATATGTTGAGTATATAACAGACGGCTGTATATATGGACGTAACTTAAGTATTCTATGTAACAAAGGATAAATATGCGATCAAACTGTTCATTTGATGTAATGGTTAATGAAATGTTTCTATGGATGAGGCTGTTCATTTTGATTGAATGTTCCAAGGAATGTTTACTTTTGTATCTGTTGTGATGTAATGGTCTCTGGAACAGTCTCCGGCAG